>JAXIVD010004473.1:0-5000 GCA_036785275.1 Cancer borealis | reverse complement strand
CAGTGTTGTTCCCTTGGGTCGGTAAGGTGCCCGGAGCCCAACACGTGGAGAGAAGGGAGAGAAGGGGAGGGTTGGGTCTCGGCGTGAGGCCTCAGTACTGCCAGCCAGATGGTCCCCTTAATCCTGGGGTCAGTGGCTCCGCTCAAACACTTACGATCCCACAAAGCGTCTCCCTCCCGCAGTGGATAACAACACACAGACAGCCTCCACACATTCCTACCTTCCATGATTAGTGATTACACTTTCACTCATCTATAAGTGTTAAAAATTGTTGATCAAAACGCACCTGCCCTTATTACCGTACCTCTAACGCTGCCACGTGTAAACTGTTCCAGCCTCACTTCATATTCTTAATCATCTGTTTCCTCTTCCGCTTCCTTTCAGACTCCGGATGAACTATAATAACACATGCGTCTTGCCCTCCTGAACAGTGACCTTTCTGTTCCGTAATTCCACAACACACACAACACACACACACGCTGACCCTTGTGCCTCCATATGCGGCATCCACCTTGTTTGTTGTGCCGCCTAACAACCCTACAGCTGCCTCCCCGTCGTCAGTATTCTCCTACCCACCTCTGTCTACCTTTAAAGTATTCAGCCACATAAGACACCTATCCTTTATCCCTGTACTTTCTTTTCCTTCACCATAACGAGGACAATATTCCAAATACATTTCAATTTATGTATTATTTGACTTAACACGCAAAAATTCCCTTCAAATATTCTGGATTCTCTACCTATACCTTGGAGGCAACGTTCTGCAAGGCGTGTGTTGGGGTCCCGGTCACTTCACATCAAACACCCGAGGGTATGAGAGGAAAAAACACGGAACGCATTTATACCTCTTGCCATGAAGCTGAAAGTTATCCTTGAATATGTTATTGCAGAGAGGCTGGCGGTGTGAAGAGCCTCTCACCTCAGTGTTATGAAGGCGTTAGATGCCAGTCACTGCTTGTGTTACCTAACCAAGTTTACTATTTCCATTATACACTATGTAACCCGTGTTTGCACAGGTGGATGAGGCGTCGCGGCCAATGTACTGCTGACAATGGGTAAGGAAGGGTTAAGTGCGGGCTATGGATGGTGGGATGTGCCTAGAGGTGAGGATAGGGTGTTAGGGTGAGGCTGGACGGGACTACGACGGGGCTTAATAAACAGCTGCTGGCTAAAAAAAATAAGACCTAAGCCACTTTCACCAAATTGTTGATACCTTTCACCAAATTTAACAGACTTCCTCCACTCGGTTAATATATAAACTATAATATATCAAAACTGTAGGATGTGCCACTAATTAACTATCACCTTTGCGTTTCCTCTCCACTTCGCAAAACTTGATCATTACCTTCCTTCCCTAAACGGACCATCTCTTCCCTTATCAGCACCTCCATCCACGGAACATTTATTACCAACCTTCTCCTGCTGCCTTAACGTCCCCTACACACGCACCTCACCCCACCTCACTCCACCCAAGGACGAGGTATGTGTTCACTCTCTCCTTCCTCCCTCCCTCACCCTCCTCACACACCTGTAGCTTGTCGCGTCATCCTCACACAAGCAGGTGGGAGAGTAAGTTAGGATTGCTTATGTTCTTAATAAAAATATAAAAAAAGTAACAACATATCGAAGGCAGTAACGATGTTTTTTTTAATTAACTTACACTATATTTATCCGGGAAATTTCGCAGCCCTTCTATAGGTTGGTCTTCCTCTCATTAATCTCTGCCAGAGGGAGGGCACATAACAATTACAAGGGAAGGTCACAGCCACCACCACAATCACCGCCATCACTGCCACGCGCCTGCACCCCCGCATCCCCACGCACACAGGTTAATAATGTTCGTTGATTAGGCGTGCGGCAATCTAATTACACATCTAATTGGGTATCTCTTAACACGCTTGTAAGATGGCATGGAAAGGGACGATGCACGAGCGGGTGGAACTAAGGCTGGGAGGGAGTGGAGGAGTGGAGGAGTGGAGGAGCAGACGGCAGCGGACGCCACCTGTTGTTCTTCGGTGGTCAATGGGCCATGCTGCCTCACGCCCCCTCCACCCCTCCGCCCACACTCAACCTGCACGCCCTCCCGCCCTCTTACTCTCCCTCGCGCACGCTCCGTCATGACCAATCTCCACCATAATGAACGCTTGAACCTTGTCGTCTTTCGTTTTAATATTAAAGGTGAACGTATGCTTGAGATTTTTTTTCCCCTCTCTCCAGCTGGTCAAGTGGTAACCCATAATGGATACTATGAATGAGGCAAGATAAGTAATGTAAGTGCATGCAAGAGAAGAGAGAAGAGAAGGTAAGAGAAAGGAAGAAGGGGGGGGATGGAGGAAAATGCAATTATATATTTGTTCTTATTGTATCGTTTTGCGTGAGTGCATTTCAATGGTAATTGTTGAGAGCCTATCATGCGTCCTATTGTCTCTACATCCCGTCGATCACGCAAACCTTTCATCAATACAAACTTTCATCCCAAATTGGAGTCTTGAAAAAACCTGTATTCGTTATGTAAATGAGAACGTTGTTGGTCACGTGAAGAAAGAACGTAAAGAAGAAAACACATTGTGCACAGACCACTCGATTCCACTCCTTCCCAGAGGTTGTATTCCCTCCACGCCGCCCTCCTCCAGGCCCTACTAGGTGCCCTAAGCTAATTATGAACAAACATGATTTCCTTGGCCCGGGCGAACGCTGTCCTAGCCAATCAGAGGAGTAATTACATTAGCTCCGGCCTCCCTTCTACTAAGATTATAACTTTTCTTTATATAGCAAGAACAGTTGGCCAGTTTTAGAATCCCTATCTATTTATAACGAAGAAACATGATTCTTTAAGACCCTGAACGAGTAACTCAATGCAGTCACAAGGGAAAAGGAGCCGCTGCGTCGGAGGTAGATTTTCCAACTCCTCATTAACGCCTCGCCCCTCCGTCCCCCCGTGGCGGCGCATCGACACAGCCCCCGGCCACTACCGCTGCCTTATTATACAGTACTCGATTCCCTGAAGCTTTCTTTTATCTTTACCTTTGATTCTCCGCCTTGTCCTGCCCCGCCAGTCCTTGGGTAAAGAGGACGTTTGATACCTGGTGATGCAGGAGCCGTCGACCTGCACTTGACCTACACGTGTACTCGACCTACTTTATAAACCTTGATAAGAAAGATGAAAATAAGACTGTTCCTGTCCCTTTTAAGACCCTTAGTGACAGCCCCTCCAAGGCTCTCAGCGTGTGGGTGAGCCTCCTCAACACCCTGCTCAAGGACGAGGATGCAGGTGACCTAATGATGCCCGACGCTACGATGTGTTGTCGCAGCTTTACAACCTTTGAAGCTGTACTAATAGAAGCTGGAAAACGGGACAGAAGTTTGTATGGTGACGCACTTCTAATTATGTTCGCAGCAAAACTATACAGTCGGGCGTCACTAACTTGACTTGTAATGCAAATACAGCAGCTCCCTGGAGGCGACAGCGTGAGGCAACATAGTACATGAACCAAAAAGAAACAACGTGGAGTGAACAAATAGTGCAATTCTTCCCCCACTAAAGGCTCTCCTCCATTTTTAATCCAACTCGTGACTCTCAAGCATGCAATCACGGTCTGGAAGAGACGGTGAAGTCACATCAATACGTCTGGCCGAAAACACACCATTAAAAGTTTACTCCAGCAACCCCTGACCTCTTCCTCTTCCTCCCAGCTGGCCTCGTGTGGCGCAGAGTGAGCAAGCTGTGGTCATCCCGCCAAGGAGATGTGGTCACGGTGACGCAACTGTGGTCGGCTGAGTCCACCACCGACCTCTAGCGGGGAGACGGAGGGCAGTGAGGGCAGTATGGTCGTTGCCTTGTATAGACGACCTTGCTCACAATAATACGACTTTATAAAGAATTAACCACCATATGAAAGAATAATGAAACAAAAGCGTTCTAAGACCACAAGCCTCCGCCAAGGCTGAGCAAACAACTCCCTCAAAGGTCCTTCTAAAGACCCAAATCTTTCCTAAAGTCTAATCCCTTATGGCCAGTCACGAGGACCACCTTTAGTATACTTTTCATAACAATCAACACAGCTCTTAGTACAATCCTGTCAACAAACATAAAAAACAGAGAAAAAACCTGAAACCCAAACATAACATCATAGTCTAAGGTTACAATGTGGTTAAGGACACGTAACATCCGTAAGTGTCTCAATTACTACTAAGAAAGAAGCGACAGGAAATGAGTGTCCCCACCATGAGGTCACGCGGGGAAACACGGCGTCACGGAGATACAGTTTCCAGTCCACAAGTTAATCTATCCATCAATATAAAGATTAATGTCTTATCACCGCAACGCCAACCTCACTGACGCCAGGCCGCAGAAAAGCGTGCTGCCGCTTCACTTCCGCCGCAGGACAGGATATGACAGCGGCGGGGCGGCAGGAGGGTACAGTGGCCGGATGCTGCCTTAGTCGCTCCGCCAGGAAACGGGAGGGGCTGCGTGGGAGACGGAGCCTTCAAGTTTCCTCGATATCCAGGAGGTGGCCGCGTCTCGGGGGCTTAACGTGAGTATGACTTGAACTTAACGCAGAGAAAGGACGGTAGTAAGTGTTCGAAAAAGTATAATGTTAGGATCGAATACCTTTAGGAAACCAATATATACGGTTTGAAAATTTAAAACATCGATGATTAATAATAATAATAATAATAACTGATTTACTAATATTGTCAGTGATCAATTGAAATACAGACACACACGCACATACACACGACCACCATACATACCCATGACCCAAACACACACACCCAAACCCAAACACACACACACAGGAGGCGTACCCGAAAAATCGCTTTCACCCTCAACAAAGAGCGACAAAAAGTTACTTCCAACCACCACCAGCGACCTGCCTTCCTGTAGCCACACTGTATCGCAATCAATCAAGCCGCGGGTAGGCCTATGAGGAGTGTGGGGGGAAAGAGGGTGAACTAAGGCTTCGAGTAGATGTGTGCGGCCTACCATCACGCCTCGG
>JAXIVD010004472.1:20000-35702 GCA_036785275.1 Cancer borealis | reverse complement strand
GGAAGGAAGGAAGGAAGGAGGAAGGAAGGAAAAGAAAAGATGGAAGGAAGGAAAGGAGGGAGGGAAGGAGGCAAGGGAAAGATAGATGCGAGAGAGAGAGAGAGAGAGAGAGAGAGGAGAGAGAGAGAGAGAGAGAGAGAGAGAGAGAGAGAGAGAGAGAGAGAGAGAGAGAACCCTACTAACTTAACATTTGTCTTAGGTTTTGGACGAGAGAAACAGACGGGACGAAATTACCAACCTTGAGGAACCTGAAGACACCACCAGCATCCCCTACCGCTGGTGGTGGCCCCTGGGTGAGTGCCAGCCCCTACCAACCCCTGTAATCCCCTGCCATAATCCCTGTAATTCCCTATCTAGTCTGCCAGTTCTATTACTTATACTCATCCCCTGTAATCCCCTGCCATCATTCCTGTAATCCCCTATCTATTCTACCGGTTCTATTACCTACACTCATCCCCTGTAATCCCCCTGCCATCATTCCTGTAATTCCCTATCTATTCTACCGGTTCTATTACCTACACTCATCCCCTGTAATCCCCCTGCCATCATTCCTGTAATCCCCTATCTATTCTACCGGTTCTACTATCTATACCCATCCCCTGCCGCCTCCCTGCTACCCTCCCTGTATTCCTCTATTACTTTTATCTACTTTCCTATACTTACCCTGCCAGTTGTACTTCCCATAGCCATTCTCCCCTGCCCTCTTATCTACTTCCCCTTCTCCCCTGTCACACCCTGTCGACAATCCCTTACATGAACGAAATAAAAACAATAGAAAAGGGGGAGAAGGAAAGACAGTCTCGTAGCGTCACTTCACAAAGGAGGAAAAACAACGCAGAAGGAATTTTAGTTTTCAAAGGTCACCGCTATAGTTCAACACTGTCTGAAGTTCATCTCTTTCTCTCTTTCTTTTCCTTGCAGTGTCAGTCCGTCGCTCCAGCTTCTCGCCGCGCCCAGGCAAGCGTGCGGAGGAGCAGACTGAAGTAGACCTTCCCTATGACTACGTGGCGGGGGACTTATACGACACTTTGGATGACGATGAGGAGGAAATCGAGGACGAGGAGGACGAGGAGGGTAACGCGGCGGTTCTGCAGGACAAAAGAGGCTCTGGGTTTGCCTTCTCCCCTCGGCTCGGCAAAAGGGGAAGGTCTGCCTTTGCTTTCGGTCCTCGTCCAGGGAAGAAAAGTAACTTCGCCTTCGCTCCAAGACCAGGAAAAAAGGCCAACTTCGCTTTCGCACCCAGACCGGGGAAGAGGACCAATTTTGCCTTCGCGCCCAGACAGGGAAGAAAGATAACTTCGCCTTCGCCCCAAGACCGGGAAAAAAGACCAACTTCGCCTTCTCGCCCAGGTTAGGCAAGAAGGCCACTTTTGCATTCGCTCCCAGGCCAGGCAAGCGAGCAGACTCCTCCAGTGAGACGGAACAGACGCAAGCGGGGCAGACTTGGTGGTTTGGAGAGGCTGAGGGCACGCCAGCAACCACTCTCCCGCCCTTTCTCCCGTCGAGGCTGGAGTAGATCTCTCCCATGCCATTTAAATCCTGTTACTGAGGCACTGTGTTGGCCCTTCTAGTGGAGGAGGCGCGGCTGGGTGGTGGCGCGATGGTTAGAGTCACCCAAGGGAACGAAACCAAGAGTGGAGACATCTTTGAGTACCTTTCAGTGAGTCTGTCTGTGTCTATGTCTGTGTGTGTGTGAAGTCGTTTTTCACGACAAGCTGAGGCGCCACACCGTTGATTTCTGAGGAACATGATGAATAAACTTTATCTTTAATACTTGTCGCTTTTTGTGTGTTGTTTGACTCTAAATGTGTGAGTGATTCCAATCTTGTTTAGTTTACAAAGAACACCTTTTTTTTTTTTCTCTCTCTCTCTCTCTCTCTCTTTCTCTCTCTCTCTCTCTCTCTCTCTCTCTCTCTCTCTCTCTCTCTCTCTCTCTCTCTCTCTCTCTCCTCTCTCTCTCTCTCTCTCTCTCTCTCTCTCTCTCTCTCTCTCTCTCTCTCTCTAACACACACGCATCCCTCCCAACGAAGGCGCCGCCCTACAGGAGGAGCAAGACAGTACTGGGTGTGGGTGAGGGTGAAGTAGGCACCCTCTCACACGTGCCCCCTTTGGCTGGACGCCCTCGCCCACGCCCACCACAACGCCACCCATACCCTTGCTATCCTGACCAAGACAAGTACCAAACAAGTACCAGACAAGTATCACTCATCATGAAAACGAGATAATGGTTGGGGGAATATAACTTGGAAATTCAAACAGGAAAAAAAAAATATAGGTTTGATCTATTTTTGAGGAGGAGGAGAAGGAGGAAGAAGAAAAAGAGGAGGAGGAAATTAAAGGGTAAATATGCCTTTATGATTTGTATTAAAAGAAATGATGGTGATTAAAAGGGAAATATTGATAATGAGTTTCTTAATATTAAGTGTGGATTATAAAAACAAATAATGAATGAATTAATAGATTACAGGAAGCATGAATAAAAAGTTTGGTTTAGTACAAAAAAATATTAACTACTACTACTACTACTACTACTACTACTACTACTACTACTACTACTACAATGAAAGTAGCAGCAACAACAACAACAACGTAAAAACAGACTAAAGAAAGGTATATACATATAAAAAAAAAAAGCACATTAATTAAATAAACATATTACCACTAAGAAAAAGTAAATCAAACCAATGAAAATTTTAATCAATAAAATACCAACAAGATAATAAAAATAATAATAATAATAATAATAGTAACAATAATAATGATAATAGTAACAATAATAATGATAATAGTAAACTATCTATCTAGACACCTGGAATATATCACCATTAAAAGGGTTAGCCAAGAAAAGATATTTAGGGTTCGGTGAGACTGTATTCTCTCCTCCCCCTCTGCACCTATTCATAGGAGAGAATATAGAAAGGCTTCCCAGGCCCCTCGCTCTGTCCCTTGTGGTCGCCTTTAACGAACCGAAGAGAATACGGCGGTAGTATTCCTGCAGCCCCTCCACAAGGATAATAATAATAATAATAATAATAATAATAATAATAATAATAATAATAATAATAATAATAATAATAATAATAATAATAATAGCAATAATAGGTTTTAATGCATAACTTCATTATTCTGGACTTTAAAATGTTTAGTTATCATTATGTTGGACATTTCCTTCCATATACACACCTCGGACACATTGATATTAACGGCACAAAGCCTCTTTGAAGTTAGGTGACTCGAAAAATTTCCGCACTTTAAAAAATTGAGTCCACACCAGACCATGTCCTTCGTGTCAGGACACAGTGTGTTCGTGTGTTTGTTAACATCGGAGCATGCGGTGTTTAAGTCAAGTGGTGTGACGTTTTATGACGTTTGGTTGCCCTCTGTCCAATAAAAACCCTTGATTTTTTTTAGCCAGTCAAACAAATGCACGTATATGTATCTCCAGGTGGAAAGGATAGCCTCTCAAATTCTTTCCAGTCATGATGGTGGTCATGAGTTGTGTGTGCAGCGGTTGTGTCTATAACTATTGGGATTGTACTGTGATGACTTTGAAGCCTTCGGCGGAAAAGCCTATTTTGGGGGAGACGAGTGAGACTAGTGCACAGTGCGTCGCCGGTAGGGTGTACGTCAAATGAGGACACCAGTTATCGCGTCACCAATGAACGTCGCAGGCAACACGTCGTCAAAGGTGGACGCCAGCTTAGGTACAGACTTGAGAAAACTCGAAAAACTCCGCGGGGTCCAGCTAGACCACCGTCGGAGTCTATCCCGGAAGGAAGAAGCCCAGGACACGACCCACAGGCCCCAGCTGGACACGGGGTAACTGGAGGGAAGCAAAGCACAGGGAAGGCCGCCTGCCCAGGAAATCAACCTCAGGCAGAACCTACAGAAGGGCATCCCCACCAGAGCCTCTGAACTAGGTAACCACGTGACCGAGGCCATCACTCCGCCGTGCTAGCAGTAAGGACACGGGGAAAACGCGTGCCCACACGGACACACAAAAAAAACTGTATTAACCATTAAAAAACACACCGAAGAGGCTTCCTGACGAAAAATCCCGCTCCGTCAGCAATAGAAAGAGTGGCAGTAGAGGCGAGACCTTGGAGGATAAGGAAACAACACAAGTAAAATCGTCCGTATTATAGTGGCGCGCGTGGAAGCCTGACGAATATTGGAACCCTGCTTCATTCTCACAAGGTGCTTCGGGATTCGTTTTCATTACTTCATTGCTTCACATCCGGACAGTTGCAGCCTAGTTAATTCTAGATGTTTTATTGGTGGTACTTTGCGCGTTTACAGCCCTATCTATAGGTATGGGGGTATTTTGTTACCACTATGCACTAGTTGAACGAGTCTCACTGAAATAATAATAACAACAACAACAACAACAACAACATATAAAACGTAACATTGAAAAACACAGACACTCAGACACCGCTAATACACACACACACACACACACACACACACACACACACACACACACACACACACACACACACACACACAAGCACAGAGACACACACACACACACACACACACACACACACACACACACACACAAGCACAAGCACAGAGACACACACATACACACAGACGGTATAATTAAGAAAAAAATATATACAAATACATTAATAATCAACAAACAACAAAAGAAAGAAATCAAGAAGGAAAAACATAAACAAAAAACTACATTTTCTCTACAAAACGGAACTTAAAGATGAAAGAATAAACTGTTTTTTTCTCTTCTTTTTTTTTTTGCTTTTTTTTTCAAGAAGTAAATGCACAAAGTGGTTTGCAACGGGAGAGGGATAGAGGATTTTATGGAGGAGGAAGAGGAGGAGAAGGAGGAGGAGGAGGAGGAGGAGGAGGAGGAGGAGTGCCATTCTCACGCCTTGTCACCTTCACTTTGGGTTAACCAATCATGGCTTCCCACGCCCATCTCCTTTTTCTATCCCTTCCTCTTCTCGTCTCCCCTTTATCTCCCTCCTTCCCTTTCTTGCCTCTCCTTTCTTTCTTTTTTCTTCTCTCGTGTTTCCTTTCTTTTCTTATTCATTTCTTTTGTTTGTTTTTTTCTCTCATTTTTGTGATTTCTTTGTTTTTTTTTTCTTCGCCTTTTTTTCCCTAGTAAATTTATTTGAGTTTACTATTAATTTATTTCCCTTTAACAAACAAACAAACAAACAAAGAAACAAACATAAAACATTAACATTTTTGATGCTAAATGTATATAATATTTTTTTCTTCTTGTATTATTTCATAAACACACACACACACACACACACACACACACACACACACACACACACACACACACACACACACACACACACACACACACACACACAATAAATTCAACACCTACATTTCAATCACACTAAGAATTTCTACCAAAAAAAAGTTCATCATTACACATAACTAAATAAACACGAATACTTTTTTTTTGCAAGCCAATACGAGTGAAAATGTTCTACCTATTTAATCAGAGTTTCACGGTGCAAACTACTTTCAATTTACTTTTTCTCTCTTTTCTTTTATCTTTTCACAGGTAACGTTAATTAAAAAAGGTTCACCGTGCCTACAGGTGTGGTGGCCGTTGATTGCAGCAACTAATTACCTGTAAAGCTAAGGTGTGGCCAGGTGTATATGAATCAAAAATCAATGAAGGAATAACGATAAATACGAGGAAGTCAACGAGATAGAAAAGGTTGTATTGTTATTTTCAGACACGCACTCAACACACACTTAAACATGAAGGCTGTGAGCGACATAAACTAATAACATCAGCTGGTGATTAGAAGCTGATTTGGAGTAAGTCAACTGGCCTCTTGCAGCTTCTTTCTTTCATTATATTCTTATGGTCTTATTGTTCTTACAGTATTTCGGTTTATTGGTAGTACATGTATTAGATTTTTAAGTGTTCGAGTTTATATTAAAGTGTTTGAAGAAAGTAAGTACTCATCTGTTTTCTTCATCCATAAATTCGTCTAACCTTTCCTTTTAAAAAACATCAAATATATTCAACCGTAATATAGAATACGAATACAGAAGGCATAACATTTCATCTCATCATCACAACAAAGCATAACAAACACCAGCCTTGTATGTGAGAGAGAGAGAGAGAGAGAGAGAGAGAGAGAGAGAGAGAGAGAGAGAGAGAGAGAGAGAGAGAGAGAGAGAGAGAGAGAGAGAGAGAGAGAGAGAGTATGTTATAGATGTGCATTTAATCTTTGAAATTGCCTAACGTTGCCTCTACAACTAACTTAAGCCTGTTGTGTACTCTTTAGCATTAATGTTCACAATGTAAGGATTTTTTTTCCTGGAGGGTATCATAGTACAGGATATGTGTGTTGATTATGTGTTCTCTCTCTCTCTCTCTCTCTCTCTCTCTCTCTCTCTCTCTCTCTCTCTCTCTCTCTCTCTCTCTCTCTCTCTCTCTCTCTCTCTCTCTCTCTCTCTCTCTCTCTAATGCAGTGATAGGAGAAAATGTTATATGTGTGTTTATTTATTTGTTTGTTTTATACATGTACGTATATGTTTTATTTTTGTTATTAAAGTTTTATTTTATCTTTTTTTTTTGTACCATGTGATGATTTTTGTTGTTGTTGTTGTTGTTAATAGTGGTGGTGGTGGTGGTGGTGGTGGTGGTGGTGGTGGTGGTGGTGGTGGTGGTGGTGGTGGTGGTGATGGTGATAGGTCAAAATATCAAGTCAAGATCCATTTTTTACTAACTATCATAACCAGAAATACACAACAAACCCAATACAACCATTAATTCATTTTCATTTTCTATTAATTAATTCATCTTTTTTATTTTTTAGTGTTGCACGCCATCTGACGGCAGCTACATGGAAGCATTTCAAGAGAGAAGAGAAAGAGGAAACTTAATTACAATACATATATACATTGATGAGCAAACTGAAGGTAACAGATAGAAAAGATGAAATTATAAAAAGAAAAGGAGAAACTAGATATTTGAAGGAACACAAGAAAAAAATACGAAAAGGAATTTGCTTGAACGACACACAAGAAAAAAAAAAATCGTACAGCTTTCCCCAGAGAGTAGTCAGTTAATACGCAGAAAAAAAAAGTAAGTACGAAACATCAGAGATCATACGGCGCCCAATATACATACATGGAGTGGACTGAGAGAAGCGGTGATGATGGCAAACAATGTACAACGAAAGGAAACACTCACTGAATATAGATACGGAGACACAGAAGTATACCTCAAAGCCCTCCATATTACAACCATAAGTAAATACAACTATAGGTAAATACAAACGTCCATATTCACTCTACGCTACGTTAACTAAACACTAAAGGATATATACAACAACTATAAAAATAACATCACCCTGAGACAGACAGACAGACAGACAAACAGAGAGAGAGAGAGAGAGAGAGAGAGAGAGAGAGAGAGAGAGAGAGAGAGAGAGAGAGAGAGAGAGAGAGAGAGAGAATCACCACTGCTATTATGTCACCGTTGCAAGGAGACGATCAAAGAGAATCACAAATACATCACCAATCTGTCTCTTAACGTGACCCAACAAGGCAATCCAGGGAGACCTTAAGAGGTAGGCAGGAGACCAAACGAAGAGAATACAGACTACTTCTTACTTATCCTTTGACCTTTATGAGAGAGAGAGAGAGAGAGAGAGAGAGAGAGAGAGAGAGAGAGAGAGAGAGAGTGGGAAAGAGAGAGAGATAAGGCCAAATGTTTCCAAATGGTGATACGACAGACAATCTTAAATATATCCTGTATTCTTTGATATAATTAATGTCGTAGTTCTAGCAGCTATCTCTATAGTCACACAGCTTTCGTTGATAAGATTGACGTTATTGTTTCTTCATGGCCTGACAAAACTGAACACTTCGATAACTCGCACCGTTACTGACGCTACGTGTGTTATGCTGTCCATCTTATAATATGAGGACCAGAACTGCACACCTCGATTATGGTGTGCAGTTCTGGTCCTCAGGATGGACATAAGATTGCTAGAATCAGTTCAGAGGAGAATGACAAAGATGATAGCAGGAATGGACAACATTACTTACGCGAATTGGTTAAAGCTACTTAATCTACACTTGTTGGAGAGATGTAGTTAGGGAAGACTTTATCGAGGTAGTATTCAAATGGTTTAGGAGAATCAATAAAGGGAATATAAATAAAAATTCTTATGGTAAGCAAACAGGATAGAACGATAAGTAATGGGCTTAAGTTGGAAAAGTGTAGATTTTATAACGAAATAGGAAGGAACTGGTTTGCAAATGGGGGTAGTTGATGATTGGAATAAACTTAGTTACGAGGTCGTGAGTGCAAATTCGATAGCAAGTTTTAAGAGAAGATTGGATGGATGAGGATGTCAGGTGGAGTTGTAATGAGCGTTACTTTATTGACCTTATTGGGAGCAAACAGGCGTTCTTTCCTCTGGGTCAATTATGATTCAAGGAGTCAAAGGCTTTAGAGTTGGGGTTTCAGAAGTATAGGGCTTGTCATGAATGGGAGTAGTAGAGTTAGCTAGATTTCGCAGTCACAGTCACTTTTGAGGTTAAATGGGAATGGTTGGATAAAGTTAAGTTCAAGTGCTTACGTGAATGTTGTGTTTCAGTGTCTGATGGCTGGGGAGGATGACTACCTGTCTAGCCACCGAGTCTGTCCCTTTGTGTAGTTAGTTATAGGATGTATTAGGGATTAGGATGTGTTAATATTACTATGGGCGTGTTTGTTAGTAATATTACCGTAGGGGTGTTTTTTAGTTAAATAGAGACAGAGGAGGCTGTCTTAGCCCATGCCTAAAGGTGTATTTAAGGAGAAGTGATTCACCCCATTGCTAAGGTCCTTCCACACGAGAAGTATATGCCAGATGGACACTAGGCGCTGGGTGTAATTCTCTCGCTTAAACAGTGTTACCAGATCAACCAGCCCCCGGCAGGCAGTGGGCACAGGCAGGCGCACAGGTGAGTTGGACCAGACGGCAGAGTGTAGTCAGTGCCTCGACAACGGACACGGGCATTCCAATGGTTTGCGCGTTGTTTTCTCTTGTATGACGTCAACTACACTCGTGGTCGCCACCTACTCACAAAATTGGTAACTGTTTGCCCGTCGTGCATTTGCCTCTCGTGTGGAAGGGCCTTTAAGGCTGTATCCGGTGTATTATTTTGTTTTTCTGGTTTATAAATATAATTCTTAATACTTCTTCTCAGTTTGGTTGCTCCCAAGAAAAATTAAGTGCCTTGATTTATATTATTTACTAATAGTTATCCACTACGCTCGGCCTTTAGCTCGCTACCATGGCATCTAATAACACCTTAAAAGCTACAATATAAGGAGGAACCTTACAGAGTTAGTCCTTAGGGATGGATTAAGGGAACTACCACGTATAAGCCGCCAGGCCTCTTGTAGTTCCTCATTTTTTTATGTTCTTATATTATTATAAATTGTGGTAGGATTGCTTGTGTGACCTTGTCGAATATGGTGACCAGGTCACCACGCTGTGCCCTGCTCTGCGGGCCAGAGTCATCCACCATGAACGCTTCCATTACAATTCACTCAAGTGTTCTCCACAGCCAAGCCAAGGATGTTATTTACAGCATAAATGAATACTTCTTAAGAGAGAAGACAAACAGAGCACCTTTAATAGCGGATGAGAGAGGAGTATTGTCGATAGTAATGTATTTTGTACAGACACTAAACAAAATACAAAGCTAATTTTACAGTGGCAATAGGAACATAAAAATACATATATACCTTTGACTAAAACAACATAACAACGAACTTGAAAGGAAAGAAACGTAAATAATCATAAGATACAGCTTTATGAACAAACAAGTAAGCAGAAAAAAGTACAGAGAAAAACATCGTAATAAAACAAATATTAAAGTGAGCAAAACACACACACACACACACACACACAAACACACACACACACACACACACACACACACACACACACACACACACACACCAAAATATCTGCTCACTTTTGACATGTTTTTTCTTTTATGTACGATAAAATCAAACAAAGCCAATATGATATGATGAGATTGTGTTTGTTTACTATATCGCATTCATCTCGAAAAAGAAAATACCGTTCGCCAACCCTCTCCCAAAGTGTTCCAATCTGTGTTTTCCTTTTAACAAATAAATAATTGATTTACAATAATGCTAAACACAACATAATTCATTGTAAAAATAATAGAATGCTTTGTATTACCTTTTTTGTAAAAATATAAATGAATATATTTAACAAGTACGTTGTTTGTTGATAAACAATAAAAAATAGACAACGTGTTTCGGTCCGCGTAGTAAAGTAGTGCATTACAATAGTATGTATTAATTACACAGACGCTTCCCATCATATCATTATTATTATTGTTATTGCTATCATTATGATTAGCATCGATATTACTATTATTATCATTATCGTTACTATTATTAGTATCATTATCATTATTATTATTGTTATTATTACTATTAATATTACTATTATTTCTATTATTATTATTATTATGATTATTATCATTATTATTAATAGTATTAATATCATTAATATTATTATTATTATTATTATTATTACCATTATTATTATTACTACTAACATTATCTTCAATGTAATTCACTATGGCATGATGTAGGAGGCGTCTGAATCCTTATCACACCTCGTGTGATGCATCACTTTACTACGCGAACGAAAAAATGTTGTCTATGTTTGTTTATTTCATCAGCAGACAGATAATACTTGCTTCATGTATTTATGTTTACAAAAAAAGGAAAATACAATATATTCTATTGTCATTCAATGAATTATGTTGAATATATCATTATTGTATATCAGCTACCTATTTGTTTGCTAAAAGGAATGCATAGAATGTGACAACTTGGGAGACGGTTGCTGAATGGAATTTTCTTTCCTGAGAGGAATGCACTATAAGCTATAAATCTTACCACTTACCTAATTATAAAAAAAACAATGTTGACAAATTCATCAACCAAAAAAGAGAGAAAAGAGTTATGACGAACAGTGACAACATGTTAAGTCAGTATTTTTAAGTTGGGCAAAATGCATCGAATAGGCACTGCCCTTACCACCTGATTGGTCGAACGGATGGTGTTCCTACATCTGCATTGTTATCCTTACCACAGCCAATAAAGTTGAACGAAAGGTTGTTTTCACTTTGTTTATCTGTTTGTTTGCTTGTCTTATTGTTTGTTTAACGGTACGTTAGCAATTTCCTGACACCACCATGCATCATAACCTCATAACACTACTAATTGTCTATTAGATTAAATTTTGAAAGGCCAAAATCAAAAGTTAAAGTCAAGAAAAATAAAAAGCCGATATTAATATTCCCATTAGACGTTATGTGGGCGGCACCTTTACCTCGTTCAACACGAGGCTGGCCGCCGACCGAAAGGATTCCCAAATGTTTTTAATTTTGTCAAAACGTACCACAATTTCATAAATTTCACTAACATGACCCCTACCCAAATTATCTATACTTTTTTTTTTTAATGTCAAAGGCCGAAGCTAAGTAAAATCTACGAATATCAGCGGCGGCGGCGAAGATATTTGCGGTCTACTCTATTATTATTATTATCATCATCACCATCATCACCACCATCATCATCAGCAGCAGCAGCAGTATCATCATCAACAAAGATAAAAAAGTTATAGAAAAAGAAACTCGCTGACTGACAACCAATTGAAAGAACTTGTTTTGCACTACTATATGCCCTTGGCCGGGCGGCGTGGTCTCCGAGGGGCAGGGACAGGGGTGGTGGAGCAAGGCGGGATTCAAGGCAGATAGTTAGTAATTTCTGAGGCATTGTTGACATATATTGAGGTGGAAGGTGAATGGTTGTCAGCGATTGGGTCATTTGGAGGACGGTCGTACATGGAGTTGTCGTCCACAGCGATTGGGTAATTTGAAAGACGGTCGTAGATGGAGTTGTCGTCCACAGCGATTGGGTCATTTGGAGGACGGTCGTAGATGGAGTTGTCGTCCACAGCGATTGGGTAATTTGAAAGACGGTCGTAGATGGAGTTGTCGTCCACAGCGATTGGGTAATTTGAAAGACGGTCGTAGATGGAGTTGTCGTCCACAGCGATTGGGTCATTTGAAAGACGGTCGTACATGGAGTTGTCGTCCACAGCGATTGGGTAATTTGAAAGACGGTCGTAGATGGAGTTGTCGTCCACAGCGATTGGGTCATTTGGAAGACGGTCGTACATGGAGTTGTTCACAGTGATTGGGTCATTTGGAGGAAGGTCGTACATGGAGTTGTTCACAGGGATTGGTACTTTTGGAAGAAGGTCGTACATGGAGTTGTTCACGGGGATTGGTACTTTTGGAGGAAGGTCGTACATGGAGTTGTTCACGGGGATTGGTACTTTTGGAGGAAGGTCGTACATGGAGCTGTTCACAGGGATTGGTACATTTCGAGGACGGTCGTAGTAATTCCAGCCAGAAATGTTACTCTCCACAGGAACTGAAGTGGCTGGTGGACGGTCATCGAAGGAAGAGTTAGACGTGCTATCAAACGACTTTGAGTCTTGAGTTGTGCGATGAGTCTCCTGGCTCCTCTCCTCCGTCTGCGGCTCAGCAGGCTGCGTCAAGTTATTCCGTCTCTTCCGTTTGAACACCACCACCACGGCGACCACTTATCCTATTAGTGCACCAGTCCCGAAGCCAAGACCAAGGCTGATGGCCACCCATCCTCCGTCGTGTGCAGGAAGAACAGGAGCTTGTAAGGACGTCCTGGTTGTAGGAAGAGTGCTGCTTTGTGAAGACTTGTCGTAATTCATAGTTTGGTTGGTAGAAACCTTCTCGTCTGCGTGACTCTAGCCTCCTCAAATACTTGTGTCGCGTGCACATACACCTTTCACAAGCACGTGACGAGTGTGTCTCTTCACAGCGTTGTGTGTCACTCTGCCTCCTTGGCCACGGAGACTAATTAAGAAGGTACTTTTTAGTGTATTATTCAGACGTTGGTGTTTGAGACAGTAGAGGACGCACATAAACACACACACGCACGCAGCCAGTCATTTTGCGTGGAGAGTATAAAGATATGAAGGTATGAAGACTTTGTAAACAGACAAGTGTAGAAGTAGTGTGCTCGCTAAGAAGACCGACACACGTCTGGCTAACAAAAATCTCATTTGAGTTTCTACAGATAAGAAAGAAACAAAGAAGAAGCGACATCTCGAGGACACACAAAAAGATCTTGAATCGCACCAGCTATGTTTGATGAAGCGCTGGTGACTCCATTCAAAAAGGCATTTCTAAGGTCAGGTCACCAGGACATAACATTGTTACATACTGAGAAGATCTGTGCAAATAAAAGGTAGAATAATTCCATTGTATTGTGGAAACATGGCAACACCAAGATTGGTGAGGTCATTTCCTGAGTGTGTGAGAAAGATAGATAAAGAGAGTTAGATAGGTAGATAGATAGATAGATAGAGAGAGAGAGAAAGAGAGAATTACATAGAAAATCCCACCACATTGACCTGTGGGGTCCAAACTAGGTGGTCTGTCCTTAACCTTGAGTAAATGCGATCTAATGCAAACATGTTATAATTCAACAAGTCAGAAGCAACATAGTGAGCAGTCAGCAGTACACTCGGTCATACAGTCTCTATCGGAAACCTTGTTGGAGGTAATCCATTCTAATACACACCACCACGGAAGGCGGGTGCTTATTCCACTCTCTAACGACGCCATTGGTGGAGAAGAATTTAGTGTTTCGAGAGAACATGTTTGTCGTGTTAGCCTCTTTTCACATATAATATTTATAACGCAAAGACGGGATCATCTTCGTAACCTTATGCTGAACAATTTTATAATTAATATATAATTTGCAAGGTGATGCGACTAAAATTGTATTGTATACTCCATGTGGCGTCTGACTAGACTGATGTACAGAGGTAAAATTATATTTGTATTCCTGAACCAAAATTTTCTGTTCATAAAAAGAGAGAGAGAGAGAGAGAGAGAGAGAGAGAGAGAGAGAGAGAGAGAGAGAGAGAGAGAGAGAGAGAGAGAGAGAGAGAGAGAGAGAGAGAGAGAGATCTACTGTATAACAAATAAATAAACTATAGGGACACGTATTGTGCAAGTAATTTCATACAACCACAGAGTGTTTACTAAACCCTAACACTGGAACGCGTGAACGTCCTTCTATACTCCCTTTAACACATCATCCTCCTCCTCACTCTTCACCCTCATAAACATTCCTATAATGAGTATAATCGATTCAGAATTTCCGAGTCTCACACTCGATCAAATAAATTATTACTAAAACCACAATATCATAACACTCAGATTAATGGATGTATAAGTTCAACAGTATATAAAAAAAAAATAGATACCACAACACTTAATTATAACGTTACTACAATGATCATATTGAAGTTCATATCAATTACAGATACGGCAACAAACATTTAATATAGCATACTTCATATCATAATTTTCATAGACATATCTATATTATGAAAGCACGTGAAAAGAAAATAGAGGAAGCATAGCAGGGTTAGAAGCGGTAAAGCATTAGAATGAATAGCGGGAGGAGATAAGGAGGAAGGGGTAGAATGATCTCTCTACCCTCTACCATTCTCCATCTCATCCCTTTACCCTCTATTCCCTCACGTCATGTTAAATTAAATTATGTGGGATGTAATAAGTAGTGTAAGGACAAGCAAGATAACGATGAGAGGACGTTTGGTTGACTTTCACCCATAAAGTTATCACTATCAGGAACCATCGACGACACCTAATTGTATGATTCACAGGTAGTAGTAGTAGTAGTAGTAGTAGTAGTAGTAGTAGGAGGAGGAGGAGGAGGAGGAGGAGGAGGAGGAGGAGGAGGAGGAAAAGGAAGAGAGGGAAAAGGAATACAAGGAATACAAGGGAACACAAACAGCAACAGATTCTATGGTCCCTGCGAAGGCTGTTTGATATAACTACTCTATACTAACTACTTGAATTAGAGAAAGGATAGTACAGTGGAAGGTTTCTCCCCTCCCACCCATCCCTCCGGCCCAAGCTGACAGGAAAAGAAGTGATACCATGTAGTATAGAAAAACTACATAGAATTTATGAGGAAAGTGTGAAAAAGTAAAGAATGAAAATAGAGGAGATGCTATACTATACTATGATAGACTAGGCTACCACTAATGCAAGGAAGAGGAGTTGAAGGAGGGGGAGGAAGAAAATTAAGATGAAGAAGAGGAAGAGGGAGAGAAAAAGGAAGAGGAAAAAAGAGGAAGAGAAACTGAAAGAGAATGAAGAAGAAGAAGAGGAGGAGGAGGAGGAGGAGGAGGAGGAGGAGGAGAAGGAGGAGGAGGAGGAGGAGGAGGAGGAGGAGGAGGAGGAGGAGGATTACATAGGATTACCTAGGACTGCAAACAGCAACAGACCTACTGATCCCTACTTGGCTGTTTGACTTCTTTAACTGCAACTTAGATGGTTAATTAGCCTGAAGAGAACAGAGCCAGCCGAGGATTTGATGTGAAATAATTATCGGTGTTTTTTAAAAGTTTCAACGATAGCTGAGTTAACGACGTTCGAGGGTAGTCCATTCCAAACATTGACAACACCATTAAAGAAAATGTTTTTGGCATCGTTAGTTTCAAAGCGTTTCCCAATTATTTTGTAACCGTTGTTTCTCGTATTGTTAGTATGTATTTACGTTAG
>JAXIVD010004472.1:5000-15000 GCA_036785275.1 Cancer borealis | reverse complement strand
GAGAGAGAGAGAGAGAGAGAGAGAGAAAGAGAGAGAGAGAGAGAGAGAGAGAGAGAGAGAGAGAGAGAGAGAGAGAGAGAGAGAGAGAGAGAGAGAGAGAGAGAGAGAGAGAGAGAGAGAGAGAGAGAGAGAGAGAGAGAGAGAGAGAGGATCTACTGTATAACAACAAATAAATTAACTGTAGAGACACGTATTGTGCAAGTAATTTCATACAACCACAGAGTGTTTACTATTGACTATTGACACAGTTTTAAGAATGTGTGGTAACAGGAATAATGTGCCATATTTAACCAGGAACCTCTGATTTACACTAACTGAAGCAAACATTTAATGAAAAACAGCAACATTTTTTTACTTCATATACACGAATATAAAGGAATGACTCAAAAGGAATAAAAAGAGTTAAAAATGAAGGAAGGATGTTCAATAATTTCCTCTATTCTCACTCTGCAACGTAAAGCTTTCAATATGTAGCAAGTATTGACAGTACAAGTAAGATAAGGAAGCGAGATGTTTGATCGATACTAACTCACATTGTTATCAGCGTCAACACTGAATGAATGACAAGGTGAGTTATTAGGTAGCAGGAGGCCATAAGGAATGTCACGGTGATAAAGTTATTGTCGCCATTATTAGTGTTAACATTCTATATTTTTTTTTTCCGAGAGACTGGCTAGCTCCAAAATTTATGGTGTAAAAGTGTAGGGATATAGTTAGGTTAGAGTATGTCAGAATTGCTTAGAAGGGTCTGTTGATATCGTATTTATTTCATCTTTTCGTTTATTAGTGTCATTATTTACTGCTTTTACGAACCTCAATCTTTTTTTTTCTTTACTATTATAATTATTGTTTTCTCTTATCTTGCCTTATCGTCATCTCCTGATGACAGAAGATCACCGTAACGACACCTCGATGGTCGCGTCACAACTGTCCTTTGCATTAACTAACACGGTGAGTCAAGGTTATAAATGTTAACACACAAAAATAATCAATATTTAAATTTGAAAAAACTTAAAAAATAAACACTTGTAAATTGATATCTCTCCTTATGAGTACATATTTTCTTTTTATCTTGTGATATATATATATATATATTATTTTATTTCAAGCAGTAGATACGATTTCATTTTGTTCTATTTGAATTGGGATTTGTAAAGTACATTTTTTAAAAGAAAGTCATCAATTGATATATTTACTGACTAGTATTTTTTTTATCTTACAATGTGCGTATATTATTTTATTTCAGCCATTTGGAACGATTTTGTTTTGTTTTAATTAGATTAGGCTTTGTAAAATACGTATGACGTTCATCCGATCAACAACAGGATGGGGTGTGTGATGACATTCCAGTAGCCTCTACACCAGGGGTCGGCAACCTATGGCTCGCGAGCCAGATATGGCTCTTTTGATGACTGCAGCTGGCTCGCAGATAAAATCTTATCTGAATTTATTCTTTTTAATTACGTTATATCATTTTAGCTAACTATTATACTCTAAAATTTTTGGTTTTACTTTAAAAAATTGACGCATTTAGTTGTATTCAGTGTTAAAATAATATTATATGGGTCTCACGGAAATACATTTGAAAATATTTGACTTTCATGGCTCTCTCAGCCAAAAAGGTTCCCTACCCCTGACCTACACGTTATATTTCTAAGAGCGGAGGGATTTTATCTATGCTCTATTTTTAATATCTTCCACTCTTTAAGTTGTAGTTTGATGTTCCTATCCACTGTTAACATGTATCTGCATTGTCAACTAGATTCATATTGTAAGTTATATTTAAATTCAAGAACTATTTTCTTTTTGTTCTAAATTCCTTTTATTCTTTCAAATTCTATTGATATTTTTTTATTCGTTGCCAACACTGTTATATTGTAAGTTATATTCACATTTTAGTAGTATTTTTGGTCTTATTTTTATTTGCATGCTCAAAATTTTTTTTTCTTTCAAATTAGATCTTGTATATACTTTTTATCCACTTTCAACTTAAATGTATTCGGTAAATTGAATTTAGGGCAAAAGAAATACAAAAAAATACCTCTAGAATGTAACATAACTTACGATCTAAAGATCGTAAGTTATGTTACATTCTAGAGGTATTTTTTTGTATTTCTTTTACCCTAAATTCTTCCACTTTAAAATTCTATCAATATACATTTCTTTTCTACCCATTGTCAACGTGAGTCTACAATGTCAACTAGATTCATATTGTAAATTAGATTCATATTCTAGTAGTATTTTAATTTTCCATAAATATCTCCCACTCTTTTTAATCATATCAATATACTTTTCTTATTTCACACGCATTGTCAGCTACGTAAACTATAAGCTAAGCTGGCACCGTGAATTTTCTACATAAATTTCATCTACACAGAATTCCATCCTAACATTTATATTCATCTATATCTAAAATTTCAATTTCACTATAAATCATATCAACTTGTTATTTGTTTATCTATATTATAAAATTTTATCCATAAAATTTTTATATTATCCAACAATGCTTTGAAGTATCTTGCGCATTTCATAACAACTATTCTACACTATCAATTTCATCCTAATGGTAATATTGATAGAGCAAAGCAGGCACTTTTACAAACACTTATACGTACACTTATACATTTTATTGTGTTTGTCAATAAATACAATCTATCTTAGATAAATGTGCTTTAAACAAACAGCCCTTCATAATTATAGTTTTTGGGGCAAAACATATCAGGTTTGGCAAGATAATCATTGTATTGATTACGTCCAAAAATCCAATAACAATACATCTTTGTGGTAGCGAGAAACAAAAAGATTAATAGATAAGGATAATAATAATAATACGGCCATTGTAAATATCATAAGAAATATAGTGAACCATAATTCGTCTTAGTAATATGAGTTTTCTCGTAATGATAAATGAAGGTAGTTCACCACTTACCAGCAGAGCCACACCCTTATACATATGTACTATGCGATCGACATGAAAGAGAGAGAGAGAGAGAGAGAGAGAGAGAGAGAGAGAGAGAGAGAGAGAGAGAGAGAGAGAGAGAGAGAGAGAGAGAGAGAGAGAGAGAGAGAGAGAGAGGTAAAAAGACAGTATCACACTCACACAATGATACCTCATCCCTTTTTTGGAGGCGGGAACAAAGAAAACGAAGATACAGACTCTGCAAACAGCACTAGTGAACTTTTTCAATATTGTCTCGTCACTTGGAAAAAAATTAGCGAAATAATTACCGTAGTTATTATTTTCCTTTGAGAGAGAGAGAGAGAGAGAGAGAGAGAGAGAGAGAGAGAGAGAGAGAGAGAGAGAGAGAGAGAGAGAGAGAGAGAGAGAGAGAGAGAGAGAGAGAGAGAGAGAGAGAGAGAGAGAGAGAGAGAGAGAGAGAGAGAATCATAAACTTTTCTTCATCTCTAATTGATTAACTTCTAACTCTACCTTCGATCTTGGCCTTCCTTCTTTCCTTCCTTACTTCCTTCCTTCTTTCCCCCCATTCTTCCTTCTTCCTCCTCCTCCTCCCTTTTTTGTTTCCCACTAATGAAGAACAAGAAGCAGGTGATAAAAAAGAAGACAAACTCACACACACACAAAAAAAAAAAAAAACATCGTGTAACTCCATAGTGCATAATTTTGCTCGTCGTGTCCTAAGTGTTGTTGTTCCTTCGGTTCCTTTTCCTCGCGTTCAGAAATAGCATTGGAAAAGAACAAGCAGTGCGAAGGTTAGCAGAGCGCAGCAACACACCGCCAGTGCCACTTGATCGCTGCGGGACAGGAAAGGGTAGCACCAGCTGGGCTTAGAGACGCCATGAGACTTCTGAACCTTAATGACGGTATGGACTGCGCGGCGGTGCTTCAGGGACAGCAGGACGTGGCAGGCGAACACGATAGAAATTAAGAAGATGGGACACAAGAAGACCACGTCGATGCACTTGATGTAGGAGGTGTGAGGCAGGTTGTTGGAGGTCTGTGAGAAGAGTGAGGCGAGCACAATGAACACGCTGATAGTCACCATGACGCGATTGGTGAAGTCATCCTTCTCGAAGAAGAAGGTGATGAAGGAGATGATGATGATCAGCATAATGGGGATGAAGGTAGTGACGACATAGCCGCTGAATTGCCGTTTGAACAGCAGCTCCACCGTCAGTAGCGAGCCGTTCACGTCGTGTTTCGTGTAGCTGATCTGCAACAGATACTAGTGGGAGTGACGCTTGGTCGCAGCACCTTCAAGCTGCCGTCAATTGATAGACTGACTTCGCTATTCACAAAGGTGTATCCTTAGCATTACTTCTATCAGTCATTACCGCACTCACCTTGTATGACAAATGTTTGAACTCGGGCACCGTCACGTTGAGGCGCCCCGGGTGCCACTGTTGGCCATCCTGCAGCTCTAACTCCAGAACACACGGCACCCTCTCGAAGGGAAACTTCTCTAGTATGAACTCACACTGCCACGTCACCTGGTAGAACATGTGCAGCCAGAGCTCGACACAGTGCGGCGAAAACTTATTTTCTGTAGAAGACAAGCGGTGGTCATGGCAAGGGTAGGGCAGAGGGTGGGCAGGGCAGGGCAGGGTAGGGCAGGGCAGAGCATGGTAGGATAGGGTACGGCAGGGTCTGGGCAGGGCAGGGCAGGGCAGGGCAGAGCAGATCAGGGCAGGGCAGGGCAGGACAGTGCAGGGCAGGCAGGATAGGGCAGGACAGGATAGGACAGGGCAGGGTAGGACAGGATAGGGCAGGGGTTGGGGCAGAACAGGGGCTGGGGCAGAACAGGGACTGTGACCGGGTAGTGCAGGGCAGAGCAGGGCAGGACAGCCAGGACAGGGCAGGGCAGGGCAGGGCAGGGTAGGGCAGGGCAGGGCTGGCAGGATAGGGCAGGGGCTGGGGCAGGACAGGAGCTGGGACAGGTCAGGGCAGGACAGGGCAGGTCAGGGCAGGACAGGGCAGGTCAGGGCAGGACAGGGCAGATCAGGGCAGGGTAGGGCAGGGCAGGGTAGAGGTAGGGACAGTGAAGAAGCAGAATAAGGATACGTAAGTATTAACTTACTTGTTGTCCTCACTTGCCATTTTCTGTCACTTACTCAAAACTACCTCATAAAATTGTGATTGCAGAAGTCACATCTATATACTTATAACCAAATGACTCTCTCTTGAAAAGCTGCTTCAACCTCAAGTCAAGGGCAAGAAGAGACGCTAATGCCAAGCTAACTTAATTACTCCCGCACCTCGTCTCCCTCAAAGACTGTAACTACGTCTATCAGTGTTACTCTCTTCATCCCATGGCGTTGATTAAAGTGACCGAGTTCAGTGTGAGTGTGATGAGAGTGGGATAAGATGTAGTCTCTCAAACATATCCAAGTTACTAGCCTCGCGTCATCATCAGGCCGGCGTGGTTACCAAGTCAAGTCTGTCGCAGCACAGAACAATTTATCTCTCCAAATAAGGGGCTTATCTCCACTGCTTCCATGACGTCAACAATCGGCATCAGTAAGACTCTCACGCCTCGCAACCAAATAGCAATTCAAAATGTCGCTCTTACAAAATCGATTAAAAAGAGCCACCAAGTAGCCCTTCATACTACCCAAGATCTAATCAGAATTTTGATACTACCTGACTAATTCAGCGCTGCCTCCCTCACCCTTAATCAGAGTACATGCAAATGATGACCCATCGCAGTGCATTAACTTTATTGACAGCTTGTGTTATTCCATGTAATAGTTTTATATTTGTCTTGGCGTGAGGCTGGCTAACACGAGATTCATATGCAAGTTTAGGCTTCGCTTATCGCTGCCTCTTCTGCCAGCCTTTTTTAGCATGTGCATGCCACCTCTCCACCTCTCCTTTGTTTCTTTACCATAAGCCTTCGTATGCTACCAACGCATATGTATGTATGTATGTATGTATGTATATATATATATATATATATATATATATATATATATATATATATATATATATATATATATATATATATATATATATATATACACACACACACATGCAACGAGTATCATCTCACCTTCTTTTTTCATGTATTTCTTTTCTCTGACCACTAACACTTGACATTTTGTCATGTAAAGAACACTTTTAGTTGTTTTGATAACTTCTGCAAAATTTTTGCGTAGTTTTTTCCTTCTGCATTTTTTTTTTCTATTTTTAATTTGACAGCTTTTCCTTCTGTGTTGCATATTATACAGATAAAGTATTCAGGTCTGTTCTTATTGTTACGTAACTATCGTTTAATTTGGAATAACTTTTACACTTTGTTGTATACTTTTAGGTTTGAGTTTGCTGTTTACGTTTATGCTGTGGAGGTGGAGTGTCATTTTCACTGCTTATGGACTCCATCATTACAGTATGTACAAGTGTAATAACAGATACTCTAAACTCAGCACTGAACTCGACACACACTGGTTTAACTGCAAGATTTTCGCCACGAGTCCCTAACCCAGCTTCCCGCGTCTTTTGAATTGAACAAATTGTATTCAAGGATACTAAAATGGCTTTTATGCAAAAATCATTATGGATCAATATCGTTTAACAAGGTAAGTATGTCTACGCCTGTCTGACACATCTGCCTCCGGATGAAACCACCGTACACGTACTGTACCTACTCGTATGACAAAACTTTCGCTCATGTTTAATTTCGTTCTTCTTCTCTTTTTTTTCGCTCCATGTTAGATAAAAGAAAAATCTTTGCTTTCCAATTGAAAATAAACATTCTTTCCTCCCTTTTGAAGCCAAGTAGGGAAATTTCCCTACATCTAGTCACACTACTCACCTTCACTCATGCTGTAAACTACTGGTTCACCATCACACATCCGCCGCACTTTCGCGCTCTCTAGCCTCGCCTTGCTGTCACCATTCACCGGACTCAGCACGACCTCTGGCCTCCATATGTTGTCCAGAGACAGCTTCCGCGAGTTGGACGTGTCGGGCAGTAAATTGAAGAACTGTAGTCTCTCGTCGGTCCAGGAGAGTCGTAGCCACAGGGTGGAGACGAAGTTATTATCGGAGAGATGGATCTCAGGCACGCTGATCAGGTCAACGATGGCCTCCACCTGCAAAGGCAGGAAAGGCACGCCGGTCACACTTCTTCTTTGAGTGTTTTCAATCCTGATCACGTCACAGTTGTTCTCGTCTGACCCGTCCTTGCAGTTCTTGAGGGTGTCACAGCGGCTGTTCAGACTAATGCAGTGGCCAGAGTCACACGTGTACTGGTCTTCCTTGCACCCTGACAGCGTTATTGTGATAATCTCGTTCGTAAAAGACCAAAACTTGCGCCCCATAGGAGGGAAATTTGAAGGTGTGTTTGTGCAAGCCACATGATTAGTTGTGTTAATCAAATACAAACACCACTTACGATTCTCGTATAAAATTAAAGACCTCCGAACACCTCGCAAGATGAGCTTTCCATCTTGCATATTGAGAGTGTACAGGCTGTCAGTGGTACGTTGTATTTTCTTCGGCAGACCCAGCAGCTTTAGAGTGGTTCCGTCCTTCACGCCACACATGAAATGGGTGAAATAAGTAAAATTTTTTATTTGTTTCACATCAGTGTTTATGTAGTCTCCGTCTTCCCATATTATTGCTAGGGTCAAACAGGAAAGTTGACTGTCTTTGGTCTGCGTGCAATTGATGGGAAGGAATATCTTGATATAGGCATGATGTCTTTCTAATTGCATGCGTAAACCTTGTTTGATGGCCTTTGTTTCCTCCACATCTGGCACGTAACCATTAATCTTTCTGCACTCCTTGAGAATGTCTGGTAGTAATAAGCTCATCGTGAAGAAGAAGAACCTTCCTTTTTCCTTACACATTTCTTTCCTCGCGATGGAGGACACTGAGACATTATTGAGCACCCAGTTACTCCCGAGTGACACGAAGGAGTCGGAGGGAGGCTCGCGGCACCGTGCCATGGCAAACACCTCCTCACTACTCAGAACTCTGGAGAAGAAATGGAAGTCGACGATCATACCCGAGAAGGACGCTTCCTTATCATATCCTCCGTTAGGCTTGTCCTGGTCTTGCCCAAGTATTAGCGTGCCCATCATTGTCCTGTTGGTAGGCCTTTCCTTTCTTGTTTCCAATACCAGCCGCCCGTCGAGGTATATGGATGCGTCCTCGGCCACCGTCAAACACGTATGCCTCCGCCTTTGTAGACCTTGATGCATTTCATAATAACTGTCTTTGAAATTCACAAGCAAAAGGCATACTTCTTTTTTGTTGAATGCTGTGTGAGAAAGAGAAGCTATTCAACTAATGGAAGTTTCAAGCGTTAGTAAGAATAACACACTGTCATTATTTTTGTCATCATTATTTTTACAGTAAATACTATTACTAATGTTAACACACACACACACACACACACACACACACACACACACACACACACACACACACACACACACACACGCGCGCGCACACACACACACACACACACACACACACACACACACACACACACACACACACACACACACACACACACACACACACACACACACACACACACACACACACACACACACACACCCATCAGAATGGCGTTGTCGGTGATTTCGTCGGTACAAATGGAGAGCAAAGTGCTATATGGCCTCCAGTAGAATATTTCGTACCACAGACACACTGAGAAAGCCTCAAGGGGCGGCACGGGGGTGGCCAGGCTAGCCCAGGTTTCCGTCGTCGCCAAACCATCACTCTGGAACTCGAAAACCTTTACCACATCCTCCGCCACGCCGCTTTTTTCTCTTGGTCACCGTCGGAGCCTAGGGGTGCCGACGGCTGCACGTTGCTGCCTGTATACGATGGTATGGTGACACGATGAGAATTATATAGAATTACATAGAAAATCCCACCACACAGACCTGTAGGGTCCAAACTAGGTGGTCTGTCCTTAACCTTGAGTAAATGCGATCTAATGCAAACATGTTATAATTGAACAAGTCAGAAGCAACATATTGAACAGTCAGCAGTACACTCGGTCATACAGTCTCTATCGGAAACCTTGTTGGAGGTAATGGTAATCGAGCTTGTTTTTAAAGGAATTCATTCTAGTACACAGCACCACGGAAGGCGGGCGCTTATTCCACTCTCTAACGACGCCATTGGTAAAGTAGGTATTAAGGAACAATGGTCAGCTCGCTTATTGGAACTTGATAATGATAAGGAGGCGTAGAGGAAGGATCTGGTCGCCATGGCTGACAGGCGAGGCTACACCTCTTGAACACACACTCACACCGTTCAAGTCAATCGTGGAGCAGATCACACATTATATCATTGAAAACAGATGAAAACATGTGATTATATAAAATAACATTAATATAAGCATGAACTATTACGATGTCCTGGGCGTGGCGGCCGACGCCACGCCCGGCACTGCCTCGGGGCAGCAGGGCTGCCGGGCTGCGGGGCTGTGGGGCCGCGGGGCCTCGCAGCGAGTCCCCTTGACTCACGGGAACACCGCAGGGACGTCGCGGCACTAGTGGTGTTCCACAAGGCACAGGTACAGGGAGTGCCACACCTGGCTGGGTTACGCCAGCCTGTATGAGTCGCCACGCGGAGCACGAGAACGGTGCTCGCTATTGGGGATACAGTGTTGAAGTGCCGTATTCCCGTGCCAGCCAGCACCAACGCACCTTTGTGGGCCACGTCTCCAGGATGTGGAACATTTTTACGGCCGCCGTCCCTCACACCCAAGTGATGAACACTCATAGTGTCAAACTGGCAGCCAATATCTGGTGACAGTTACAACCCACCCCACTGACGCTGGTCGTATTGTGACCAAATGAACAGCTGCAGCAGTGTCAGAAAATTGCACTGCAATGGTGTTTGTCCAGTGAGGTGCAGTGATGACACTTGATGAACGGGGACATGTAACAATCAGTTTAATTACACTTGTATGAATTTGGATCTATGTATTTCTATATAATTCATATTATATAAGGTAATGTTGCTTGCCTTTAAGATAAGTAGAATACGACAGTTCATCTTTGGCCAACTTGTAATTTC
>JAXIVD010004471.1:30000-35703 GCA_036785275.1 Cancer borealis | reverse complement strand
ATGAGACACGTAGAAGATTCTGTAGATGGGATGACTCATGACGAGCAGCTTGTTCTCGTCAAGATGGGCTTGTTTCTAGGCAGGGAGGAAGGATAAAAACATGACAGTCGTTTGAGGACGAAGCTAAGTACCTAAGGAAATACATCTCAGCATTAGTCCCTGTTTGCTTGGGTAATGCAAGAGTTTTAGGTTTATATCTAGCAAAATAGATAACTGGTGGAATTTGTAATATTTGGATTTCCGAATGAAGTAGGTTAGTGATTTGCTTCTTCCTTTGTTTAAAGTATTATTGTTTTCTTTTTAATCAGCGGAAAAACAGTAGTGTAATATGATATATTTCTTCTTTAAGTTTTGGAATAAATATTTCTCGAACACCATTGGGAAACTGCAAGGACTATTGAATGTTAATATAAACTAATTGAGTATATAAGAATATTTAGATTTATTGAAGAAAATACATCTCTCTCTCTCTCTCTCTCTCTCTCTCTCTCTCTCTCTCTCTCTCTCTCTCTCTCTCTCTCTCTCTCTCTCTCTCTCTCTCTCTCTCTCTCTCTCTCTCTCTCACCTTTTTCTTCCGGAGCGTCACTCTCACTCCCTCGGTAGACACCTCAAAGGCCACTTTCTTCTTCTTGATCCCCTTGGCCTTGAACTCGTACTGTGGAGGAGGATCAGTCACATTAGAACACAGGAACAGGTGAAGGGTGCAGGGGATGGGGGATGGAGGTGACAGGGAAACTAGTAGGAGGCAGAAATGAAACAGAAAATTAAATGATGAATAAAACATAAGCAATAGAAAATAATTACATACGTATAAGAAAACACGAAGCTTTTGGTTAGACACACACACACACACACACACACACACACACACACACACACACACACACACACACACACACACACACACACACACACACACACACACAAATGGACGCTCAAAAATAGTCTATACGCTCCAAAGATCAAAAGAGCACTACTCATTTCTTTGATTCCCCTCACCTGGCTCTGAGGGGAGCGGCGTCCCCTAGCCACGACTACAGTAATCAAGGTAATGGAAGCCGGCGAATCAAACGAGTAACAGTGAGGTGCGGAGACAAACAGTTTTATTGAATTATTTTTTTTTTTTTTTTATATTAAACTGGACAACAGTGACGAGTTTGCGAGGTTATTAAAAGTATTAGAGTATACTAGAATCCCATTTCCGTATTTTAGTGATTAGGCAATAATTATTTTGAGCCGAAGCTTAAACATCTGTCAGGTAATTAATTCAAATCATGGACCACCTATCAACGTGAATATTAAAAGCCAAGTTAAGCATAATTATCATGATACCTGTTTAATTAATTTTCATAATATCTATTTTATTATTGATGTTGATTTACAGAAGGAAATTTGCGTTATTTTGATTCCCTGTATTTCCATTATTTATTTAATTATTTCATTAATTTTTCATAACTTGTCAACAGGTTTTTAATATCATCGTAAAGCACAATCTTTTCGGTGAGATTAATTGGGTTCTCAAAATGTTTGTTAATCAAATACACTCTCACAATTTCAGATGAGTACGTTCATCATGTTCAACACAGTCATTTGGTTAACTAGGCCTATGTTATTTGGAGTGACTAGTAGGCTGCAAACTCAAGAAGAACGGGATAAAATTTGTTTGCAGGAAATATAATTTTATGCAAGAATATTACTAATATTTTTCTTTAGCATCATTACTTCCTTTTCTTCGAAATTACGAAGTAATTATTTTCGTTTATAAACTACAATATTATAAACAATCTTTTTTTTTTCTCTCTCTCTCTCTCTCTCTCTCTCTCTCTCTCTCTCTCTCTCTCTCTCTCTCTCTCTCTCTCTCTCTCTCTCTCTCTCTCTCTCTCTCTCTCTCTCTCTCTCTCTCTCTCTCTCTCTCTCTCTCTCTCTCTCTCTCTCTCTCTCTCTCTCTCCCCACAAACCCATGTTGACTAAAAGATTCTAAAACTTCTTTAATCTATAGTTTTACTTTTTGGGTTTCGTCGCGCACTATTTCCACTCCCTGATCCTCTACGCGATACTTTTGTTTTCTCTACCACCGAGCCGTCACTCCACACCCCCTCCATCTATTCCTGGGAACAGAGGCCACTACGCTGTTGCCATCGCTAGGAAGGACCCTCCGTCATGATACATCTAACTGTTTTACTTTTCATTCAATTATCACCACTTATACAAAAATAGTGGTAATAATATAAAAAAGAAAAAGAACTACATCCTATTAACCACAACGACTACACCACCACATTATTTCCCCTTCAGCTGCCGCCACTTTTCGCTGTTTACTATTGTTGTGAAAGGTAATGTGAGGCGGCTGATCCCTGTCTTTGCCGGGAGCCACTGCCACTACTGCCTGCTGATGTCACGTGTTGGTTAAAATCTCCGTCGGATATCTTGGCGGTGACCTTGAGTGTGCGTGAGTGTGCGTGCGTGTGCGTGTGTGTGTGTGTGTGTGTGTGTGTGTGTGTGTGTGTGTGTGTGTGTGTGTGTGTACCCAACAAAGAGTTTCAAGTTTTCCCTACACTTAAACTTTTTGTTTCTATCTCTCCTCTTCTGTGGTTTCCTTTTAAAAGTCACTGTGCATTTGCCTGTGTATCTGACTGTATGTCTGTCTGTTTATGTGTCTGGCTGGTAAAATGAGATGAGTAGAACAGTGTTATTGCGGTGGTGAAGATGATTTACTTGTTTAACCATCGCAGATAGACTGGCGAGCATGTTCATGAGAGCGATGGATAGACACTGCATGAAGAGTAAAAGAGGATTGACGGTGAGGATGGAGTGAGAGGGTGGCCTGGCCGTGGCAGTGTGGTGGCAACATTCTGACACACGAAAGAAAACAAAAGGTAGCGTTGGCATCTGCGACCATATAAATAAGATTAAACTCTCGGTTTTTTTTGCTTTTTTTTGCCTCATAGTCACCTGAAGGAGCTTAAAAATACTTGTGTTGGCGGGTAAGGTGATATGACGTCACTAGGAGGCTCAGGTAAGGCAGCCAGGTGAGTACAGGTTACTTTTACAGGTTATTGGCTCCTGTATATTCAGAGAAAACAAATATTTTCGTTATGACCAATGCTACGTCAGAGTGAATGGTACTTTGGATTCTATAGTTCTCAAAATGCCACCGTCTCTGAGTGAAGGTCGTTGTGACACTGTATTCACCTCACCACGTGATGTGTTCGTACTGGGCCACGAGTCACTTGAGGTGTACTTTTCTTGATGTGATACGACTGTCAAAGAAAAAAATAAGTTCCCTCGCTTAATTAATGGAGTTCACGGCATCTTCATCTTCTAATTAATACTCCAATAGTAATTATATAAGCTGATAAATCCTACGGCAAAAGTTTAATACAGTTCGAACATGGCTGGCTGACACACATCAAAGCTTGCCCGGCAGGCGCTACACACAAGACCAATCTCCTGAGCTACCTGCCCGCCACCATGCCGCCTTTCCCTCTTACAATTGTGTACAGTGGGAGCGCGCCATTGTTTCCCTCCTTCATGTCCTGCCCTCCATTAATACATCAATACCTGCATCCCCCAACACACCTCGCGGCATCATACCTCCACCAGGCCTCGTCCCACCACGGTTCAATGCCGCTCATTCACACTGGCTGATTGAATGTCGGAGGAAAGGAAGCGGGTGTGAGGCACTTGTCTGAAAGCCTCATTGTTAATAATAATCTCCATAGTTATATTATTATTAATTTATTTTATGCTCTTGTTTATGTAGGTACCGCCGAATGTAGTAATTTGTCTTTTTTATAGTTATAATAGCAAGGTATTTACTCTTGATTTTCTATACTGTATCTTTTTTTCACGAGTCTTATTGAGTGTTAAGATGCCATCCTCTCACCAGCAGCATCGCCAGACCACCATCGACAGTGACCCGCACATGGCTGGCTCACGCAATAGGCCATTTACGGCTAACGAAGTATATTCTGCGTAGTATTTATTGCGGGGCCATTACAGCGATCCTTTCATTGCGATCAAGCCAGACTGAAGAGCAATGCGCGGACTGGCGTTCCTGCAACATGACGCTTCTCGGCCATGATCCAAATATTGGCTCATGCTTCTCTAGAACCAAACTTATACACATTTTTTTATACTTACTTGTATATATTCATTGCATTTACTTAACTTTATCCACTACAATATAGTTTTGCTTATCTGTAATAATTGCAAAATATTTAGTTTATCAAAAAATCATTAGATTTGTTAAGGGCTCAAATTTCCAATATGCATATAAGTCTATGAAAGTCTTGGGTGAGTGCTCACCATGTTTTACTATCAATGAACACACGCGGGTGATCAAAGCACACCGCTGGCCAGACAAACACTTTAATGCCATGATAACAAATGTGATCATAATAACTGACAACACAATTAAATATTTATGCAGAACTATATTACATTAGACCCACAAATAAAGTTACTTTAGTAATTCAAGCTTCAACACTGTCCAACGATTGATAACGTGCTTGGAATGAAACTCATAATCTTTTTTCTTGATAAGTAAATATAAATTTTTTCACCACAATAGAAACCAACAGTAAAAGTTACTCACTCTGATTCGTCTCATGGCGGCCACAATCTCTACACGGCTGGTGGGGCGCGGGACGTCCAAGGTGCCGATGTACTGTGGAGAAGAAAAGCTTGGTTAATGCAAGGCAAGGGAGTAAGGAAGGTGGCCTGGGTGAGTTCAGGAAGTTGGGTTAAGGTTGAATAATTGAAGGAATGAAAAGGAAATGAGGCAGTTTATTAATTTTACATTAATTATTGTGAGCCAAATAAAACGTACAAACCAAATACTTTCATGTTTCTATGATAACAATAATATATATATATATACAACTAACATAATCTTTCAGAGATACAGTGTAATTGATTCAGTGATATTATTAGTCAGAGAAGATGTACTATTTGTAAGCTATAAAACAATTAAATGAAAGAAGGAATTACGCAAATACAGTATTTCGTCTAATCATATATACATGTATGTTTACTGATTAGGTGTGTGTGTGTGTGTGTGTGTGTGTGTGTGTGTGTGTGTGTGTGTGTGTGTGTGTGTGTGTGTGTGTGTGTGTGTGTGTGTGTGTGTGTGTGTGTGTGTGTGTGTGTGTGTGTGTGTGTGTGTGTGTGTGTGTGTGTGTGTGTGTGTGTGTGTGTGTGTGTGTGTGTGTGTGTGTGTGTGTGTGTGTGTGTGTGTGCGCGTGTGTGTGTGTGTGTGCGTGTGTGTGTGTGTGTCATACGTAACGTAAGGACTGGATTGTGCTGAGGCAATTCCTTCCAACATTCACCATTACTAATTAAGAAATGTGTTTAGTGAGGCTCGTTATACAGAATAATCTATTTGACGAAAACCAAATTATAACACGTCCGAGCCGAGGGCAGCTTGAGGCAGCATGATTCCTAAGTGGATGAAAACGTAATTGTATTCTGTCTTGTAACGTCATTATACTGGAAATTTCAACGGTTAGCAATCTCGAGAAACTTAATATAAAATATTTTACGTTTTTCTATTATTTGTTATTTATTAAAACATCGTGTTTTGAGGCGAGTTATGGTTCAGTTATATTAATTAACTAAACTTAGTCCCGACGCAAAACCATTGTTTCTTCTCACTGCTTTGTGGTGATAATAGTGGACTGCGAAGGGGAAAAGAAAGTGAAT
>JAXIVD010004471.1:12500-15000 GCA_036785275.1 Cancer borealis | reverse complement strand
ATTTTTATATATAGATTTTTATTTTCTATTTTTGCTTTACTTTCCAGTTATATTCGATTGTCACAACACATTCCTTTCTTTTTCCAATCCTTTCACTTTTTTCAAATACCCGCTGTGTCCTTCCTCTTCCATTCTCAACGCTACAACGTGGCCTAAAACACACACGCATGACCACCACCTACGTGCAAGCGTGGTTCCAATCGACACCCTTACGTCAGGCTACGTGGAACCCATTGGAAAGCAGGCGAGACCCCAAACACACACCTGAGAAAGAGAGAGAGAGAGAGAGAGAGAGAGAGAGAGAGAGAGAGAGAGAGAGAGAGAGAGAGAGAGAGAGAGAGAGAGAGAGAGAGAGAGAGAGAGAGAGAGAGAGAGAGAGAGAGAGAGAGAATAGAGAGACAGACTGACAGACGGATGGACGGACGGACAGGCAGACACAGAGAAAACAAATAAATAAATAAAAATTACCACTCCACCCTCCATCCCCCCCCCCCCCCCAGCACAGCCAAAGCCGAAGTGCCTACACGCAAAAATTCTTTACCGTTACTTTTATTTTATTTTATTTTTTATCCCTCCTCCCCCGTGTCCCCATCTCTGAACCAAGCACGAACAAAAACCAAAAATACATGCAGTAATTGGGAAAGAGTCGAGGCGGCAGCAGCAGCAGCAGTGCGTCATAGTGGAACGAGAGTGGTACGTACAAGTTAAATAATATTTAAAAAAAAAGGAAAAAAAATAGAGGGAGAGTCAGAGAGTGAGATAGAAAAAAAAAAAAAAAAGGAAAGTGCTACAGAACATTTCCCAGAAAGAGAAGAGGAGACAAGATGATAGAGAACAGACAGGACAGGAGGTGATGGGGAAGCAGAAATAGTCATCATCAGCTCAATACACATGTTATACTCGTAGGATTACTGCATGCATTACTGGAGCTTCGTGGGCATCGAGGGTGATTAACGCTGGCCCGTCCAAGTGTAATGCGATATGAAAGTCAGCCAGGAGGGAAAAAAAGATGCGGGCGATGGGGGAATAATGGGTGTACGGAATGAAAGGTTAGACAGGGAAGTATGAGAGAAAGCAAATGTTCGTTGTATATGTGTGAGAGAGAGAGAAAAAAAAAATTAACGCTCATTTCTATTAATCGATAAAAGAAAGTATGCTACTGAGTCTTCCTCTTAGTTTTATTTTAAACAAATCGCATCAAATCTATATATATGCCACGAAAACATACTCAATCATCATATTTAACACTTTCACTTATCACTGGAAACTGCCTTTAACCAGCACCGACCAGAACATTGCTCAATAACGCATCATTGCCAACACTTTCCTGGAACCTGGATAATGAAGTTTACTAAAGTTCCAGAGTTCCAATAAGCCTGCGCAGACCCTTACTTACTTTGACCTCGTCCGCGCACCTCTCCTCCCCTTACCGACCTTTCATTGATGCCCTAATAAAACGCGTTCAGCTGAGACAACCGACCTCCCTTCACTTCCTCGTCGGGTGTGTTGATGGGTCAGTAGGTAAAGTAGCCTACATAAAGGTGACCCGTGCACCGTGCAGTGTATGATGCAAGGAAAGGGATGAAGTCCACGGCCACGGTGGGTCAGGTGCAACACGAGGCATAGGTAGTGACAGATGAAGATAAAAACAAGGTGTGTGTGTGTATGTGTGTGTGTGTGTGTGTGTGTGTGTGTGTGTGTGTGTGTGTGTGTGTGTGTGTGTGTGTGTGTGTGTGTGTGTGTGTGTTTCCAATGTAGGTAAGTGTGCATACTAGAAGTGGTGTTAATATTGGTCAGCAGCACAAGGTCACAGCTTCACCAGTCGTGCCGCAGCGTCCAGGTTTGATGCTATTATACCACGCTCAGTTTACACCTTGCTGGGAGACGGGCGGGCGGAACAGAAGCCAGCACACGCTACCACCTACCTACTTTGTCACTACGCCTCAGGGACACCGTATCATCGCTTTCAATTTGCGCCACTCAGTACCGTCTCTTCTGAATCCCAGTCGGTGTCGTTAAGCGGAACCTAACCTGACACCTTAAAAGTATAACATTCTAACCACGGTACTTGACAGAAGCTCAAGTAGAGTCCTTTAACCTTGATAGCTTTAAATGGTCTCATTAGCTGAATATGCATGAACGAGACAAGGTAATAATGCATGGAGTAACAAGCGACTGTAGTGTTACATACAAGTGACTAATGCCCGCCTTATGAATTAGAATAAACTGTATGTCAATCGAATACATAATACATTTCTGCACCACGTGATAAAAATGGAATGGCAAATATTCAAGAAATGCAACAAAGACGATGATGAGAAGATGAAACAGTGAACAAGACAAAGGAAATGTTTACTGAATACGTTCTTCAAGGAAAATTATGAACTAAAACTATAACAATTTTAGCAGCGGTATTAGCAGGCAACTTCATTAATCAATAGTTCATCAAAACGGTGGTAGCCTCTTCGTAAAGTAGTAGTTGATTAAAATTTTATGAAAT
>JAXIVD010004471.1:2500-5000 GCA_036785275.1 Cancer borealis | reverse complement strand
ATACTTATACTTACTTATACTTACTTATACTTACTTATACTTACTTATACTTACTCTTAATACAATTGTAGCCTTAGGAAGTTTGACAGTTGTATCGATAAGTGTCTGTCATTGAAGTTAAGGAAGGAAGCTGGTGTGTGTGTGTGTGTGTGTGTGTGTGTGTGTGTGTGTGTGTGTGTGTGTGTGTGTGTGTGTGTGTGTGTGTGTGTGTGTGTGTGTGTGTGTGTGTGTGTGTGTGTGTGTGTGTGTGTGTGTGTGTGTGTGTGTGTGTGTGTGTAAAAGAGAGATAGAAAACAGAAAAACTAATAATAATAAACAGACAGACAGACAAAGTGGAGCATCGGGTTGGAAATTAATAAAATAATAAAACTTCTACTGATGCTGAAGACAATATATATATAAAAAAAAATTCTGTGTTGAAGTATAATCAATGAAAATAGTCCACAATTATGTTATTCAATATCCTTGTCATTCCTTCCTTCCTTCTCCTCCTTGACCTTCCTAGAGTTCAATTTCTTTACCATATCCTTAGATAGAAAGAAAAAATTTAATGAAATATAATATCCTTCCTCAGCATGTTTTCCTTTCATCACTTGGTTGATTATTTTTGCTTTCACAGAGGATATAACCTTAAGAAGTGTCATTCACCACCATCAACACCACCAGCATCACCATCATCACCACCATCACCACCACCACCACTAGAAACTTTTCCTACTTTTATCATAACTCGCATAACTTCAATTCCTATATTACTACGTATTCCTCCTTATCATCACCATCATCATCATCATCACAGTCACCACACGCATCACCATCACGACAATACAAAGAAACTATTGCGAACATTAATTTTGTCAGTTATTTTTTATCATCGAATTGTGTTTCTCGGTCGTTTGCAAGTATAAGTGTGTGTGTGTGTGTGTGTGTGTGTGTGTGTGTGTGTGTGTGTGTGTGTGTGTGTGTGTGTGTGTGTGTGTGTGTATGTGTGTGTGTGTGTATGTGTGTGTGTGTGTGTGTGTGTGTGTGTGTGTGTGTGTGTGTGTGTGTGTGTGTGTGTGTGTGTGTGTGTGTGTGTGTGTGTGTGTGTGTGTCCAATGAAACATAAGAGATTAAAATGCGTCTCGTATACATTATCTCAAAATATATTCATAAACTCGTCAAAAATAGATGTTTTTTTTTGGTGCATTTGTTTTCTAGTGTTCTTCCTCTCACTCGCCCTCAGCTAATCAAAACTTTACATTTCAATTTCGTCTTTTTTCTCATCTATTTATTTGTTATTTCGTGTTGTCGTATATCGATACATTTTTTATATACTGATGCTGAAAACAATATCTAATAAGGTCCGATTTTAGTCTATAGTATAATGAAATGTCACTTAGTACCCTCTCTCTCCCTTTTCCTCTTTACTTTCCAGCAGCCTCCTTCCTAACTGTTCCTGGAAAAAAATAATAAAAAGAACGGACTCAATTTTCTACCTCAGCGCAGTTTCCCTCCACTGCCACACTCCTCTTATTTTCCCGAAATTTAATGTGGGGAAGACAAATTCACTCAGGCTGGCTGTGCACATGTGGAATTAAGTTTGGAATTTAATTTCACGTCGGTATAGAAAAAGAAAATTAAAAAGCTGGAACGAGATATTCAAAGGAGGGCTTTTCTACATTCTGTGGCCCACCTAAAACTAAAAATGGAATGTAATTACTCGATAATCACGAAAACCTATTGACTATATTACGACCAAATTGTAAGGAAAAATTATTGTGACTGGACATGACAATTTCTCGGCTTCAAAATTTAATCCACTTTCCCAACACACATACACAAGTTTTACCCTCTGATGGATATGAAACGAAAGCATGAGAGAAAGGGAATGTAGAAGAGAGAATATTTAGTGTGATGGGGTGAGTGAGGGTCGAGCAGGAGGTAAGGGGTGACACGGTGAGTTTGGCCAAGGATTGAAAGTTGGTACATTCTCCCTTACATCTATTAGTTAGAATTCGCTGTGCTCAAGAGTGGCTTTAACTATGCAAACTGTTTTTCACGCTCCCCTCTCCTCTGCAATTCTTCTGGCAAATGTTTTTTTTTTTTTTTTTTCTCTCTCTCTCTCAAACAAGAAGAATTTTCGAAAAGAAAAGAAAAAAAAAAAGATGAGAAAAAATACGTAGAAAATATGCAGTGGAAAACATACTCCACAAGACTTACTAAGAGTCCTGCCTAATCAATCTTGCGTCCATTCACCTGCACTCAACGCTTCAATCCAATCCACACACACGCACCTCAAGTTAATTACGTGTCATATCACCTGCCACTTAGTCCCCTTAAAACACAGGTGACAGACGAGTTACCTTAATTGAATAAACCACAGAGCAAATCATGTCAATACTACCATAGCAACCTTGAGTAAGTGTAATTTTAAGTGTAAGTGTAAGTATTAGTGTAAAAGTGTTAGTGTTGTGTGTATGCTTGACTCCTTATCTACACTCTGCATTATTATCACTAT
>JAXIVD010004470.1:27500-35743 GCA_036785275.1 Cancer borealis | reverse complement strand
GGGCGTCACACATGTCATCCTGCCTTCCACCAACGCGGGCGCAAACCTTTTAGTCTGACTGTTCCCTTGAAATTCTGCGGGAACCCAAACTCAAACAAAGACACTGTGATGGTCCATGAAATCCAGAGGCAGCTTCTTACGCACCGGATGGAAGGAAGAAATGAATTATCTCCATGCCGATGATGCTCGCATATTTATAGCAAGAAAAAAGTGAGCGCAAAGAAAATAACAGAGCTCGTTACAAATCAGGAGACGTGATCTCCCTCAAGCATCTGCAAGACGCCAACTCCAAGAAGGATTCGATGAGGTGGCGAGAATTCATCGTCATCTTGTAAGCTTGAAGCGATGCCCAAAAAAACAGTTAATGAAAGAGAGAAGGACTCCCTTGTCTATTAAGTTTACACATTTATTGTAGCTTTTTGCCTGCCTGTGGCGCCTTTGCCTTGTTCCCACCTGAGGCGCAAGGCGGAGATGTTTACTGAGCACGGGTGTCCACGCTGAGTCTTGTATTATTCTTTACGGCAGTCAGTCTGATGGAGGTTTGGCGCCTTTTTTTGTGGTGAGGAGGTGTTGAGATCAGAGGGTGTGGGTGGGTGAGGGAGGAAACACCGGTGAGGTAGGACGAGTCACACTCACACGCTCCCTAGGACACACCGGCGGGACTACCCTAGGTGTAGTGCAAGTTCCGGATTGATGCTGAAGACGATTGAAGACAACGTGGCGGGAAAGACACAAGACAGTTTCACCTCCAAGAAGACAGCGACCCCGAGACACATTTGCTGACGTTCATTTTTCACTTCCTATCGATTTTTTTTTACACGACTTTTTGACCTCAAATGCGAATCACGGTGGGACGCTACACACGATCAAGACGATGTGAAAGGAACGGAAAAAAAGGAAACAGGGAAGGTGAGAGATAGAAAACCATGTGTGTGTGTGTGTGTGTGTGTGTGTGTGTGTGTGTGTGTGTGTGTGTGTGTGTGTGTGTGTGTGTGTGTGTGTATGTGTATGTGTATGTGTGTGTGTGTGTGTGTGTGTGTGTGTGTGTGTGTGTGTGTGTGTGTGTGTGTGTGTGTGTGTGTGTCTAGGGTATAGTGGGCAGGATAAACACGGGCAGTAAAGTGCTGGACCCATGGGCGACCCGCGGAGACGCCTCGCTGGGGTAGGAAATGGTGTCCGTCTTGTGGCCGCCGCGGGGACGAGCGACTCCACCTCCATCTGATTGATTTTCGACGAGTCTAGAGCAGCGGGGGATGCAGAAGGAAGAGATGAGGGAGGAAGAGAAGGAGGAGGAAGAGAAGGAGGAGGAGGAGGAGGAGGAGGAGGAGGAGGAGGAGGAGGAGGAGGAGGAGGAGGAGGAGGAGGAGGTGTGTGTGTGTGTGTGTGTGTGTGCGTGTGCGTGTGCGTGTGCGTGTGCGTGCGTGTGCGTGTGCGTGTGCGTGTGCGTGTGTGTGTGTGTGTGTTTTATCCGGATTTGTACCGCAAACAAAAACAAAAAAAAGCACCGTTCGGAGGACAATCCTATCACGAAGGTCCGCGTGGCCACCTCACTTTTCTTTAATTCAGGGCCACACAGAGAGCCGTGTTGCACTGGACAACACGAAGGCCATTCTAAGGTCATCTGATGCGTCAAAAGAGGGTAAAATGGTCTTGGGAATGCCGTGCTTGGAGTGTGTGCGTGCGTCTGTTATATGCAGCTCATGGCTTACGTGTTTTGCATGGCGATGTGCATTGGCTCAAGTTTATACAAGTTTTCCTGAGCGTGTGTGTTGTGTGCAATTTTTTTGTGTGTCTACGTGGCATTTTGACGTGTGTGTGTGTGTGTGTGTGTGTGTGTGTGTGTGTGTGTGTGTGTGTGTGTGTGTGTGTGTGTGTGTGTGTGTGTGTATGTGTGTGTGTGTGTGTGTGTGTGTGTGTGTGTGTGTGTGTGTGTGTGTGTGTGTGTGTGTGTGTGTGTGTGTATGTGCATGTGTGTGTGTATGTAAGTGTGTATATGTTTGTGTGTGTGTGTGTGTGTGTGTGTGTGTGTGTGTGTGTGTGTGTGTGTGTGTGTGTGTGTGTGTGTGTGTGTGTGTATGTGTATGTGTATGTGTTTATACGATATAGAGCCTTGTGTACATAATAATTATACACCAGCATGAGCACCAATATATATGATTGTATACATTTCTTATGAATAGACACACATGAAGCGTGTTAATCAAATACCTATGTCATTATCTGGAATAGTTAATCACAAAGTCTTACGTTGTTGGAATTGATAATTAACCAGCGTGCATGAGTGTAACCTTACCTCTTCTTATATAGACTAGTTCCAGAACACTTTTATTTACATTGGTTGGACAACGAGATTAGCTTTCTCTCACTTACTGTTCGGGCGTCGTCCCACCACCACCACCACCACCACCACCACCTGACCGCCTCCTCATCATTCCAGGAAGCATATGAGAGAATTCTTAGGACATGCTTTATGGCAGCATCCACACAGGTGAGCAGCGAGGCCGTCCATCATACACCAGGCAGGCTGCATGTTGTTACCTGTTCAATGTCTAAGTCTCGCTCGGGTTATCTCAAGGTCGTAAATTGTGAAGATACAGACTTGAGTTTCACCGTGTCGTTCTGTAAGCTTGAGGGTGAGTCACTTGGGTGGAGCTTCTGTGGTGTTGACGGCAGATTATCACCCTTATCACTCCCCCTATCTCCCTTCTTCCTCTCCCTTCCTTTCTTCCTTCCTTCCTTCCTTCCTTCCTTCCTTATCTCACTGTCTCTCTTTAACTTCTGGCAGGTTACTTCTAAGAGGTCACAGGTGTTTAATTGGTCAAGGAACGTTTTACTCCTTTACCACCTAATGCCCTTCTCACTCCCTCCCTCGAACCCACACACACACACGTACCGGCTTTTATCAATCATATATCATAAAACTTTAACAATACCACACAAACAAACATCTGAAGAGAAAACTTGTGTCACTAAATTTGTGGAGACTGAGTTTTGGGAGTTGTCAAAGTTTAAGAGACAGAAGGAGGATGGTCAGTGTCCCACAATTCGCTACCTGAGGGACACTTGTTTGCTTTCTCAGGCTAAACTTTTTCTTATTAGATTTTGTGCAGAGTAGGTCGTCGAAGCTGTGAATCTGTTTAGGTGGATAACTTAAACGCTTTCTGGTTTATTATGTATGTGTCATTTTTTTTATTACTATTATTATTATTATTATTATTATTATTATTATTTTTATTATCATTACTATTATTATTATTATTATCATCATCATTATTATTGCTATCACTATTAAATGTTTGTGTGTGTAGTTCATAAGTTATAATATTAATAAGATATTTACCTTTACCCAAACCCTTCAAAATTAACAATATAATATTTCGCAATGCGGCAAGAGAGCGAAAAAAAAAGAAAGAGAGAAAGTCTTAATTTACTTTGTTTGGTTCCTTAAATCAACTTTTAGACACGGTTTTCTAATAGAAAAGCGACACCCGTGCATAGCGTCCGCGAGGTACATTCAGACTCTCACTTCAGGATACACAATAGCGGAATGAAGGACGGCGCTTTGATTATTAATGATTTGGTATGAAGCGAGCGAGGGAGGGATGGCAAGAAATATATGGTGGTGGTGGTGGTGGTAGTGCTGGTGGCGGTGGTGGTGGTGGTGGTGGTGGTGGTGGTGGTGGTGGTACTTATGTACAGCAGCAGCCACCACCTCCTCCTCCTCCTCCTCCTCCTCCTCCTCCTCCTCCTCCTCCTCCTCCTCCTCCTCCTCCTCCTCCTCCTCTTCCTCTTCCTCCTCCTCCTCCTTATTCAGCCTCGAAAAACGAAGGATGAGAGGAGATTTAATTGAAATGTTCAAGATAATTAAAGGATTTGATAATATCAATGCAGAAGATTACATTACTTTTGATCGATCAAATATAACAAGAAGACGTCATACTTTTAAGATAACTGGTAAAAGATTCACATCAAACGAAGCCAAACATTTCTTTTTCAATCGGATCGTTAACGTTTGGAACTCCCTGCCCGCCAATGTCGTCGACAGTTAAACAATTAATACATTCAAAAATAGACTGGACAAATATTTAGAAGCCAATCCGCAACTAAAACATTATTCGTCAACATAGTAAACTTTGAGCAAGTTCCTTCTAATGTACCGTAATTACAAAATCTCGATTCGGAAGGACGTCGCTAGGGGCCTGACATCGCTTGCCAGGAAGTAGTGTTAGTGACAGTAGTAATAGTCTAGTCTAATCTAATCCCATGCATTTATTTATTTATTTTTACTTATATTGCATGGTTGGCCTTCCTCTCCTGCCAGTCGTGGCTGGTGGGTGAATCCTTCACCCTTACTATCCTGTATCCTTCACCCCAGATTAGATAGTGTAGTCTAGTCTATCACAAACAGCCTCGTAAGGGCCAGTAGGCCTGTTGCTGTTTGTTCTTCCTATGTGTTCTCCTCCTCCTCCTCCTCCTCCTCCTCCTCCTCCTCCTCCTCCTCCTCCTCCTCCTCCTCCTCCTCCTCCTCCTCCTCCTCTTCCTCCTCCTCCTCCTCCTCCTCCTCCTCCTCCTCCTCCTCCTCCTCCTCCTCCTCCTCCTCCTCCTCCTCCTCCTCCTCCGCCTAATTGGAAGTATATGTTCACCTGCCCTTATAAACTCGGTCATGGCCTCCTTATACTAGGTAACATTTGTTTTCCACTCGTCCACACCCAGCCAGCAAACACACATACATACACACACACACACACACACACACACACACACACACACACACACACACACACACACACACACACACACACACACACACACACACACACACACACACACACCTTGACTAATCTTCACCTCTCCTTCCTCTCTCCCTCCCTCCCTCCCATTCTATTTGGTTATTAATCTATCCCCTCATATACCCGGAGCCACGAATCGCTTTATCTTCCCTGGACAAATACAAGACCAGGAAAAGGTAACGAAAGATCTAGAGGTATTCGGTCATTCTCCTCACAGTTCACGGGAGCCTTGAACTCAACCAGGAAAATGTTCTTACGGGATTCACAGCCCAAGAGGTAAAATAAGCATCCTAGTTTCATTTTTTTCCCGCACTTAAATATGAGATGTGATGCTTAAGACTCAGAGAGAAGCGAGTTTATGTGAGACGAAACCACGTTAGTAAGATATAAGCTGTAGGGTATGAGTGGAATAGAGGCAAGGAAGGGGTAGAGGAAGAGGTAAGTAGGAAGAAAGAGTGGTGGGGTGGATGGATGGAGAAGGGGAAAGTGTAGGTGGGAAGGCGTAGGGATAGTGGTAAGTAAGTAAGGGAGCGGTCAAGGTAGTGTAAGTGGGTGTGGGAGGAGGAGAGGGGAAGGAGTGACCTCGATGGAAACACTGGCATTTCTCGTGTATTTAAATGTCCGTTTGTTAGTTTGGTTGGTGGGAAGATATTTTCAGTAAATTTGATAAGGTATTTACTGCATGTACGTACTTACCTTGTTAAGCTTATGGGCATCGGTGTAAAATAAGTAGCATAAACACACACACACACACACACACACACACACACACACACACACACACACACACACACACACACACACACACACACACACACACACACACACACACACACACACACACACACACATAGAGGATTTTCTCTCTAGTGCCGTTATCTGGAAAGTGGGAAGAGAGAAGACAGTGAGGGGAGGGTAGGAAGGAGAGCGTGGGGGTATAGAATGTACAAGAAAGAGGGAGAGAGAGAGGTAAGAACACCTTGCTGTATGTATGTACCTCACAGAAAACAAGAAAACACCGAGTCAAAAAAATAAGCTTAAATAAAAAGCTTAAATATATAAAAGAAAGCTTATCACATTGAAGCAATACCCATGAAGAGTGTTAAAATAAGCGAGAGGAACACTAAAACTAACACTGCTGCGTCTACTCCCTCCGGCTTGCCAGTCTGCACCCAGTAAGGGAAGGAGAAAACACTTTAGTCACCCTTGATGGAGCAAGCACACCACAGCATCCCGTTACAGGCGTGTCCGACTACCGTGCTGCGACAGGTCAGGGGAAACGAGGGTAACGAAGCAAGCAGGCGGACGCAAATCTCCCCTAGCAAAAAAAAATAAAGAAAGAAAACAATAAAAAAAATCAAGCGATAAAAGATGGGTGATAATGGTGGTGATTTTGACAAGAACGTGATGTCGCGGAAGTGAGGCATTGCGATTTATCAGGTTGACTTTGGGAGTGGCGGCGGCAGCAGGTCGTAAATAAGGAAGATTGCGGCAATTGCTATCTGATTAGGTATAACAGTAGAAGGTTGAAGGACGAGGTGGATGTGTAGGGTGTGGATGATGGAGGGTCCGTGGAGGGAGGAGGGAGGGCTTAGGTGAGTACAAACGTGGTGATGCTTAGGGTGAGTGCTAGGGTGATAGTAATAGTAGAAGTAGTAGTAGTAGTAGTAGTGGTGATACTAGTAGTGGTAGTGGTAGTGGTAGTGACAGTAGTAGAGAAGGAGCTAATGTCGCTAGAGTCATAAATCTAGCGACTCCCTTGTTAGTAAAGGTAACATCGAGATAGCATAAGACAACATGGGAAGGAGAAATCTTGTATTCCAGTAACATAGTCGATGGTAAATGTAATAACTTTGTCGGGAAATGTGACAAGCATATATATATATTTTTTTTTTAGTGAGATGTTGGACCTTTATTTAGTGTTTTTAGAAAGGTACATAGTTACATTACTGAATTTTAAGGAGATGGAGGGAAAGTTTTTGGATGTACTGCCTGAGAAAAAAAAGTGGTAAATGCGTTTATAGTTGCGTTGTAATGTATAGAAAGTGACATTCATGACCCCAATAGTATTTCATTTTGTGAAAGTTCTTATTTTGACCTCATCTTTTCCACTTACTAGATTTCTTCCCTCTCCCTATCTCTCTCTTTCTCCCTTGTCCCTACATCCACCTTAGCATTTCACACTCTCACTACCACGACCACCCTTTCCTTCCCTCCCCTCCACCTAACACACTCACGCTCCCATCACTGCCCTCCTTCCCTCCACCAAACACTCACGCTCCCACCATCACCACTACTCCCTCCCTCCCTCCCTCCTTCCCTCCTTCCCTCTCTCCCTCTTAACCCTTTCCCCACAAAGACATTTACGACCCTCTCCCTCCCGCTCTCTTTCTCCATCTAGCTGAATCCCTCCCAGCGCTGACGCAGAGAGGGGCAGGCGGGCACTGAATGAATATTAATGGGATGAAATTAATCGACAAAACTTTACCCCACGGAACCCCAGCTGTCTCCGCTGTTAGGGTCGTTCTGCTCCACTATTAACAGCTCCGGTTCCTTGTTAGCATAGGGTGCTGGCCTGCTTCTACTCCTGCTTCTGCTTCTGCTCCTGTTTCTGCTGCCGCCATCACCACCACCCTTTCTCTTTGGGGATGTGGGAGTTGCTTTCATTCTACCTGTAAAAGAATCTATTTTCATGATATCAGTTAAGCAAGATGTACGTCCACTTAGTCGTGCTTGCCTTGCTCTCCTGGACGGTCTGTCAAGCTTCGTTAACAACACTCGATCTAAAAAACAGCCTCCACTGCCGTCACATCAACTAGAATTGTCTAGGAGACGAATGGAGTCATCGTTGGTGACATATTTAGAGCATTTGTTTATTACGAGTCCACTTCATCCACTTTGAATCCCAGCTTTCTATTCTTCAAAAGCTCCTGTGAGGATTGGGAGCAAGCAAGGAGTAGCAACAGCCTCTTGCAGCCTCTGCGGGTATCAGCACAAATCTAAGACGCTAATAAGAACACAGATTGCAGTTAAAGATGTAATTTGTAAGACTCGCGCATCAAATTCACAAAATTATTTTAACCTTACATTGTTATTTATTCGTGTTTCCTGAACGCAGGTAGTTGAGTCGAGTTCCTTTACTTTTAGTCAGATTTAACATCGCTCCAGTTACGTTGGTGCTCCCATTAGTCAGCCTCCCGGCCGCTGCTCTCTCTTGAAGTATTGTTTTCATTTTATGACCGCGAGAGCCAGAGTTTCCATTTACGACCTGAATATGAATACCTCAGATATACTTGATTCATCCGCCGTTTGGTGCCTCCAGGTCTCCATCTGACCCTCGGATCTGCCGCGCCGCACCCACCCAGCGGCGACCGTTGGCCTCAATACGACCTTCCGTGAGGACCTTTGCGGCGTCTCATCACCTCCACGATTGCAGAAGCCTCCCCCGTGTTG
>JAXIVD010004470.1:17500-20000 GCA_036785275.1 Cancer borealis | reverse complement strand
TTAGCAGTAATAACAAATATTACAGTGGCGTATGAGCGATATGATATGAAACGTCCAGATGAAATCCTAAGATCTTCCTACATATGGAGACAGGCATCGTTTCATATTGTTTCGCTGTCCACTAATATTACTTCTATTTCTACTACTACTACTACTACTGCTATGAAGACAGAGATTTGCCGTCAGTTGTAGTGTTTGGGCGGGAGTCTGTCTGTCTGTTTGTATATGTGTCTGTCTTTTCTGTCTGTGTGTCTGTCTGTCTGTTTCTACGAGAAGAGTGTGACAGGGATGCTTGATGAGGTCACAGCATCCTTGAAAGTTTTGTTGAGTTAAAAGTTGATGTTTATGTTGTAGATTTTTGATCTCTTGTTAAAAGTCGTTTCGTCCATATGTTTTTTTCTCCTTTTTTTTTTTTTGTCTTGTTGTTGTTGTTGTTGTTATCGTTGCTGCTCTTCTTCTTTTCGACACACACACACACACACACACACACACACACACACACACACACACACACACACACACACACACACACACACACACACACACACACACACACACACACACGCACACACACACACACACACACACACACACACACACACACACACACACACACACACACACACACACACACACACACACACACACACACACACACACACACACACACATTTATCCACATTATTACACTCTTCCTGTTCCTCTTCCTCTGTCCTTTTCTTTTCCCTTTCACGCCACGCCCTCCTCCTGTCCACATATCTTATTGACTCTACTTAATGCCTCACTTTATCTCTGTCTTTTCACCTTTTTTTAAATACATATATTTTTTCTATCTCTTCTATTTCCTTTTTCCCTCTTCACTTCCTTTTTTTCCGGCTCTTTTGTTATTTCCTTTTCCTTTTACTTATATTTATTCATGTTTTCTCCTGTTTGTCTTGATCTCTTAATTGCTCTTTTTTCTTTTCTCTTCATTTTGTCTCTTTCTAAGCAACCTTTTCTAGAACTTTTATTTCACTTCATGCCTCTCAGCCTCCTCTCCTCCTCCTCCTCCTCCTCCTCCTTCTCCTCCATCTAATCCCCTGGCAGCTAGGCTCTCCTCGACTCGCCGCAACACAGCCGCTGCACCAACACCCACTGCATGCAGCTGCTTCACCCCTTCCGATAGTACATTGTCCTGCAACTGGCGACAAGATTTATATGTGGTCGCGGGTCCTCTAATGCCGCGCTTTGTCTGCCCAGCCACCGCCCCTCTAATGTGTTTGTTCCTTATGCATTCGTTACCGGAGATTGAAAGTTGACAAAGCATGAAGAGAGACGGGGAGTACAGAGAAAGAGTGTATGTGTGTGTGTGTGTGTGTGTGTGTGTGTGTGTGTGTGTGTGTGTGTGTGTGTGTGTGTGTGTATGTGTGTGTGTGTGTGTGTGTGTGTGTGTGTGTGTGTGTGTGTGTGTGTGTGTGTGTGTGTGTGTGTGTGTGTGTGTGTGTGTGTGTGTGTGTGTGTGTGTGTGTGTGTGTGTGTGTGTGTGTGTGTGTGTGTGTGTGTGTGTGTGTGTGTGTGTGTGTGTGTGTGTGTGTGTGTGTGTGTGTGTGTGTGTGTGTGTGTGTGTGTGTGTGTGTGTGTGTGTGTGTGTGTGTGTGTGTGTGTGTGTGTGTGTGTGTGTGTGTGTGTGTGTGTGTGTGTGTGTGTGTGTGTGTGTGTGTGTGTGTGTGTGTGTGTGTGTGTGTGTGTGTGTGTGTGTGTGTGTGTGTGTGTGTGTGTGTGTGTGTGTGTGTGTGTGTGTGTGTGTGTGTGTGTGTGTGTGTGTGTGTGTGTGTGTGTGTGTGTGTGTGTGTGTGTGTGTGTGTGTGTGTGTGTGTGTGTGTGTGTCTCAGAACACCCCTCCCCCTCATACACACATGCACACACACCATATAATGTGTTACTATTCTTCTTTCCCTTCATCCCATTCCCTTCTTTTCCATCACTCCTGACACGCGATCCACGAGGTGACAAGGGGCGGGGAGGGATGATTGAGTAGCGGTGATAGCTGCTGGTTGTGGTGGTAGAGGTAATAATTGTAATTGTGATGGTGGTGGTAATTATTTTGTTGTTGTGGTGGTGGTGGTGGTGGTGGTCAGTCCCTCCCGTAAAGGTGTTGTGTATATGTTGTTTCCTTAATGTGATTAATCTTATTTGCGGCCTTTGTGCTCCATTGAGCTCCTTTCTTACTCCTTGCTAGCCGCCTCATGCACTTTCCCTGTTTCCCTCACCCGCCTTCCACCTTCCCGCCACGCCCTCAGCCTCACTTTTGTCTGACCTACTGTGTCAAGGTCTCGTCTCGTCGTAGTGGTAAGTGGCTCGCCTCCCTCTACTCTCCCTGTTGTCACTTTTCTAAGCTTCGAATACACACTTCAAATTTCTCTTCGGTTTCAGCCTTTTGAGAGCTTGAGTTTAGTGCGTCAATCCCACGTCGCCGATTCCAGTGAAGATAAACTTTTGCCTGTCACATATGTCCTCAGAG
>JAXIVD010004470.1:10000-12500 GCA_036785275.1 Cancer borealis | reverse complement strand
ACATCTCAAAGAGGAAAATACTGATGAGAGAGAGAGAGAGAGAGAGAGAGAGAGAGAGAGAGAGAGAGAGAGAGAGAGAGAGAGAGAGAGAGAGAGAGAGAGAGAGAGAGAGAGAGAGAGAGAGAGAGAGAGAGAGAGAGAGAGACTGAATAAGTTAGTAGGAGTAAGAAGGTTAATAAGAATGAAGGCTTTTCGAATCCACTTTCTTTAATTAACCTTACCTTGTGTGTGGGTCTAGTGCAAGACATTCCGCAACACAGGTGAGCATTACCCTTGAGCGAGACAAGTGTGTGAGTGAAGGTGTTGTGACCGTGGGACGTGACACCTCAAGGAAACATGCAGGTGAAGGTCTCAGTTGCGTTACTAGTGAAATGAAGACAATGCGATTAATTTGTAGCGAAAGTTACGTCAGTTCCCTTCCAAGAGGTTAATTATAATGTTTTTCAAGTATAATCTATCAAATCAATACACGAAAACGAGGTCATTCAAGCAATAAGAAAAAAAATGTAAATTAATCTACACTTTTGCCCTGATTATGCAGACATTAAACAAGTCGAAGGGAGTGAAGGGGTGACTGGAAGGGGAGTTAATGTGGGGTTAATGTAGGATCTTACTCTGGGGGAGTGAGGAAGGGGGAGGGGAGAGGGACGACGCGAGGCTGTGAGGGTGTGGGACATGTAGCATAACAGCTGTGTCTACATCAACACAGCCACTGCAACAAGAAGGGGTGTGTAGGGGAGCATCTGGCGCATACATCAGCCAGACAGTAACGTTGCGTCTCTACTGGGCTGAAGGGAAGGTGTGGAGGGTGGTGGAGGAAGGCCGAGGCGGAGACAACCTTGGAAGGCTTCTGAAAGGGGAAACAGGCAGCCCAAGTGTGGAGACATGATGATGATGATGATGATGATGATGATGATGATGATGAATGATGATGATGATGATGATGATGATGATGATGATGATGATGATGGCGGTGGTGGTGGTGGTAGTGATGGTGGTGATTGTAAGAATATGTTTTTAGGTAACTCTTTATGCATGCATACCCCATACTGAGAGCAATAAGTTTTCATCGACAGTTCTTGATTCTAAATTATGCATCAGTAAAGAAAAAATAAAGAGAGAGAGAGCGCAAATGAAAAAAAAATGTAGACCTATAAATGTGGAAGTGGGAGTGGTGCCCCGCTATTCGAGTGGCAAATAAAGTGTTATCATCAACGCACCAACGCACACTAGCAGGTCACAGCAGGGAGCATCACAGCACTCTAACACCTGCATGCACAATACCTACGGAAAGGAAACTCACCTGTGTTTCATTACGTGTTTTGCGCCGCACCGGGAAGTGAGTCTAGCTGGCTGGCGCACCTGCTTTACCTGCTGACGATTCTCTTAATTTTTTTTTGTTTATATGCAAAGCAGGAAATTCCGTCAGGCCACATGATGAAGTGCACCTCATTCACTCGTACTAAAAAAATGTTTTCGAAGCGTTGGTAAATGTCACACCTAGATTTTGGCAATGCGGAAAAACCTTATAAGTATGAAGACCTAGATGAGTTGCAAACAAGATTTACAACAGGGTCTTTGATTAGAGTGATTGCTGGCATACCTTCAGAGTCACCTGTAGTAGCGCCTCAATTAGTAGTGTGCTGGTTGGGTTCAGACTGGCGCCTCAGAGATCAGGGTCACGCATGCACTTGTGGACCCACTGAGGGTTACACGTTACCAAGAGAAATGAGAAAACGAAGAAACAAGAACCTCAAGTGTCAGAAACAAAACGGATCAAGTGTGAAGCTGCAGGAGGCCGCATGCTGCCTGTCTGGCCACTCCTTTGGGATACCACGAGGAAAACAATAATAATAATGATAATGATGATAGTGATAATAAAAGTTTCGTTATTCACAAGATTATAGAATTAGAAATCTCTTCTATGTTGCTTTCTCCTGGCCCAAGTGGAGATACGAGGCAGTTTTGATGTCATATCTTAAAGGCTTAACTCCATGCTTGCAATGTGCTTGAAGGTTTCTCTCCAGCGCAGTGTGATGAAATATTCCAAGACTAAATCAAACACAACACTGAGGAAGACAGAAAGAGTCGTATAAAGACAGACAGGCAAACAGGCATTTAGACAGAGACTTCTCTGACCTCCCAGAGCCACGCCAAGACATACAAGCAACAGGCGGGTGTACAAAGCCTTACACAGACACACAACATACAGACAAGCAGGCAGAAACTCCCATCCTTCCCTCCCTGTGTACGAAATCATGCAAAGACAGACAGACAGGGAGACAGGTAGACAGACACTTCCTCGTTCCTCTCTAGAGAACATGAAAAACCGCGAGTTTGAACCAGTCAGTTCAGTGAGGCCCAGATAGCAAGAAGGTCGCCGCCCTCACCACACATAACCCTTCATTGCCCAGCCAAGGAGACTTAGCGAAGGCTGTATTTTGAGGCTAGACTTATCTCTTTACCTGATGCTTATTGTAGACGCAAGGAGAGGCAAGGC
>JAXIVD010004470.1:2500-7500 GCA_036785275.1 Cancer borealis | reverse complement strand
AGCATCAAGTTACACACAGACGTAGCAGAAGGTTGGTTGCTTCCCCTTCGCTACAAACAGTTCGTCACGTTGTAGTATGAGTGCGGTGGTTGGCATGTCATCACGGGCACAGCGGCATACTTTGTAGAGCTGCAGGTATGACGAGGGGGCTGTGCTGGCTGGCAGTATACACGCATACACCCAACAGTGATGGCAGGGCACAGCATACATACACTGTCAACGTGAATGCGGGCTGTGTGTTGTAGTGGCAGGTTGTGTGATGGAGCTGACGTGATGTGAGGTTTTTTTTTTTTTTTTTTTTTTTTTTTCCTTCTGGTGTTGATGGTGACATTCGATGACAGAGTCGCTTTTGTGGGTCTTAAGTGATACTGAGTTACAGAGACACGTAATTATTGTCTTCTGTTCTAAACGAGGACTGTGTTGTGCAAGAATTTTCCCTAATGATTTAATATTAGTATTTCCTTTGCACTTGTATGAACCACGAATACGGGAAATGTTTACAGACATTCATTTTATTTCTGTCATTCTGGTATTTCCTTGTTCCTGCTTCTCCTTTCCTTTTTGTTTATTCTTCTTCTTCTTCTGTGTCGTGTGTATGCTTGGTTCTGTTTGTCTCCGTAATTTGGTTGTTTGTATATATGTATGCTGTTTTTTTTATCACAACACACACACAAACACACACACACGCACAAAAACAGAAACACAAGACAAACTTTCAACATTTTCTTTCATGTAATTGTTTTGTTCTCACATAATCAATAAAATTTTCAATTTTCTCATTCATTCCCTTCCCTTTCCCCTCTACACCCCTTCCACACATCCCTCCCCCCTTTAACGCGGGCACCAGCGGGGGAATCACTCGCTCGTTGCTAATAAAAGGGAGGCAGGAGGAAAGGAATAAATAAGAGCTAATGAGGACGTGGATAAATGAGGATATGTGACGGGCGGGAACGGCAGACATGAGGGGAAAGGGCCGTATTCAAATGAGAGGCGACAGTGGAAGCTGGTGGGGTGATAATGGTCTCTCTCTCTCTCTCTCTCTCTCGTCTCTCTCTCTCTCTCTCTCTTTCTCTCTTTCTCCTCTCTCTCTCTCTCTCTCTCTCTCTCTCTCTCTCTCTCTCTCTCTCTCTCTCTCTCTCTCTCTCTCTCTCTCTCTCTCCTCTCTCTCTTCTCTCTCCTCTCTCTCTGTAGTGATGATAGCGTTAGTCATATCAATAGTAATGATTAATGGTGATGATAAAATAATAATAATAACAAAAATAGTAATAATAATAGTGGTGATGATAGTTGTGGTGTTAGTGGTGGTGGGTGTGGTGAAGCCAGTCTCACCACATTGCTACAATGGAGGGGAGGCACCAAGACCATTATAGTGTAGAGTGCCTCCTCCTCCTCCTCCTCCTCCTCCTCCTCCTCCTCCTCCTCCTCCTCCACCTCCTCCTCCTCCTCCTGGGCTCTCCAAGACGGCGTGAAACACTTGAGTGCCGTTCTTAGATCACTTAGATCACTTCCCAGCCTCATATGAGACCACTTCTGACGTTTGGGCTGAGAAGGCTTCCTTGGGGCTGACTCACGCCGCCAGCCTCCATTAGAACTTGCTTGTATTTATATCTTATTTTTTTAAGTATCTTTTACAAGTTCGAAGCCGCGTTTTGTTTGTTTTAGATTCGTCTACACTATTAATGTTTTTATCATTTGTTTTGTTACTTTTCCTTGCGGACGTTGTGTATGTGTGTTTGTGTTTGTGTTTGTGTGTGTAGGCGATGCGTGCTTGTTTTCTTTATTGTGACTCGTTATTTTTTTGGAATCAGTTAATCATGGTGAAGTTTAAGCACTATTTTTACTTCTTACAGTAGGTTATGTTTCCTCCCGTCCGGTCCCGTCCGTCCCGTCCTTCCCGTCCCTTCCCTTCCCATCCCGTCCCTTCCCCTTTGTACTGAGCTGCTGTACATCTCCGTCACAAGTGTGGAGGAGGAACACGTATCAAATCCTCGCACCTCATCCTTTCTTTCCTCCCTCCCTGACCTCTTGGAGCTTCCCTCACCCCTTGTGACCTTCCTCACCAGCCTCACCAGACCTCCGCCAAACACTCACACCTCCGCCCCCCTGTCAGCATCGCGTCCGACAGGTAGGTGGTGAAGACAAGAGTGAATATGATTTGCCACCAAAAAAAATTTTCTCTCTCCTTCGTTTTTGTTCATTATTTATCATGAGTTCGTGGCCTTATTTTTCTCTCGGCGGCTGTGCATTAGTTTTCAGTGCTGCACGCTGTAATATAATGCACACTTACGACACAAATAGATTTCGTGTTTTCCCAAGAGGGGAGAGACGGAGAAGAGGAGGCAGGAACAGACGGGGGCCTGGGAGGGAATGAGAAGGGAAGGCATCATAGGGGGAGGAGGCGGAGGATAGAAGAGGAGAGAAGGGGGAGGGGGAGGAGGAGGAGGATATGAGGGAGGGAAGGAGGAGAGGAGGGAGGAGAGGGAGGGAGGGAGGAGGAAAGGAGGCGGCTAAGGGACAGGCTCCAGCGTCACTCAGATACATGACTTCACTTGAATTATATTTTAATTAAGAATTATTATTAAAGTCCCTCACATTTTTTTTTTAGAATCATTCAACTTTGTGATAAGAAGGAAGGAGAGTGAAGAAGGATGGTTAGAAGGAGGAGGAGGATTAGGAGGAGGAGGAGGAGAGGAGGAGGCGAAGAAGGAGGAGGACGGAGGAGGACGGAGGAGGAGGAGGAGGAAGAGGAGGGTCTCAAGAGGTGGTGGAAGAGGAAAGTGAAGGCAAAACAACATTTTGAAAGTAATGCAGCAAAGGTGGAGGAAGGCAGTAGATGTGATGATGTTAGAAAAAGAGAACATAAAATAAGAAAAAAACCATAAAGAGAAAGAGAAGGGTAAGTAGAAGTGGCGAACCTGAGGAAGAAGTACAAGGTAGCGAGAGAAGGTAAAGGAAGGAAGGGAAAGGAGAGCATGAAGAGGGAAGAATGAGAACAGAAATACTACTTTCCCTCTGATCAGTGCCAGGTAAGGAGGTGAGGTGAAGTGAGGTGTGTTGCGCTGCGCTGCGTTCATCAATTAACCACTTTTTAAAACTTTCTTCTTTGAGCTAACTCTTTCCTTTCAGTTACCACATACTCTTTTTTTATCCTCGCTGTGTCACTCTTCTCTTTTATTACATTTTCTCCGCCTTGTTTTCTCTTGTGTCAACTTGTCTTATTGTTTTTATACATCATTGTTCTTTGGTTTTATGTGCTAGTCCTTTTTTTTCTATCTTATTTCCTTTGATTTTCTTTTCTTTCGTGTCTCCGCTTTCTTTTCTTTCGTTCCCTTTTGTGTATCCGTCCGTCCTCCTTCATTTGTTTTGCGTCACTATTGCCTTATCTCTGGACCCTCATTACGGACCCTCCTTATCTACACACACTTCCTGCCTTCCTCATAGTCATTCTATATTCATAACTAAAAATAAAACACAGTAGACACGTCCAACTGTCTCTGTCCCCCTATGTATGTTCATGTCTTTCCTACACTTAATGTATCTATTATTCTTTTCTTGACCGTGTATACGTGTGTATGTATGTGTGTGTGTGTGTGTGTGTGTGTGTGTGTGTGTGTGTGTGTGTGTGTGTGTGTGTGTGTGTGTGTGTGTGTGTGTGTGTGTGTGTGTGTGTGTGTTTGCCCTTTGGTTATGTGCTACAATGAGTTACAGGTCGTGCAGGTGATTCATATGTGCAGCTCAATGTTTATCGTGCTATCTGATGTGCTTCCCTTGACACACACGTACGCATTGGAAGGTTAGCGTCTCATAGGTAGCGTCTAGGCGTCATTACAACCCATTCGAGCGTGTGTGTGTGTATGTGTATGTGTGTGTGTGTGTGTGTGTGTGTGTGTGTGTGTGTGTGTGTGTGTGTGTGTGTGTGTGTGTGTGTGTGTGTGTGTTTCTGTGTGTGTGTGTGTGTGTGTGTGTGTGTGTGTGTGTCTGTGTGTGTGTGTGTGTGTGTGTGTGTGTGTGTGTGTGTGTGTGTGTGTGTGTCTGTGTGTCATCCTTCGCTGGTTAAGAAATGCCTATCACTGTATATCTGTTTTTTCCTCTTGTTCCTCCAAAGATATCTCTATTTTTTTTTCCATCTTCTATCTTTCCCTTTTTTTTACATGTAAATTTATAAAAAAAAAAAATAATAATAATAGTTATTGTGAAGAAAAAGTTTACTGTTGGAATCCTTCACCTACTTTTTTTTTCTTTCTCTCTCCTTCTCTCTGTGCCTCTATCCATTACTCCTCCATCCTCCTTCATTTCCTTCCTTCTCTTCCTCCCTCGCCATTCCACCCTCCATCCTCCTTGCCCCTTTCACCACAAACAGCTCACTCCACTTTCCACTACGGCAAGGCAGCACAGAGGAGATGGAGGGAGGGAGGGAGGTAAGGAGGGAGAGAAAAGAGAGACGAGAGACAAATATGAAAAAAAAGAAAAACGATAAATTGCCGCCACCTGATATTCCGCTCACCTTTTACTCGGCGCAAAAAAAAAAAGAGAGAGCAAAAAAAAAAAAGAGGAAAAAAAATACACGAACAATCACTACCACCGTCTCGCTATTTACTCCCTTGAAGCTGTCTGAAAAGTTATGCTTCTCTATATCTCCTTTTTATCATACATTTTACTTCTAATAGCATATCCTTCCATTGATACTTTGTAGGGTAATTAAGTATTTATTTAGTGGTGAAACGAGGTAAAGTTTATACATATGGGGCTAACTTGTACTCACACACACACACACACACACACACACACACACACACACACACACACACACACACACACACACACACACACACACACACACACACATACACACACACACACACACACACACACACACACACACACACACACACACACACACACACACACACACACACACACACACACACACACATACATACACAGACATATTGTCTATCTGTCTGTCTGTCTGTGTGTCTGGCTGGTTAGTAGGTACTTGT
>JAXIVD010004469.1:22500-25000 GCA_036785275.1 Cancer borealis | reverse complement strand
ATAATAAAATATCGCGCGGCGTCCCAGTAAAAGATTAACCATAAAGTTGACGGCGTGGACCGGCGGCCGAGTATTGAGCGCGCCAAAGTGAGCTGGCCGGACGAAAGTTGATATTTACGCCACGTCCAATTAAAAAGAATGGAAGGAGCACACAGAAAATAAACAAAAGACATGCACACACACATATGAACACACACATATGAACACACACATATGAACACACACATACATATATCCACACACAAAACTTCCAACCACACATACACACAAAAAAAGAAGAGCAAACAAAGAAATTATCTTCCACCCTGGACTTGACGGGGTTGAGACAATCGCTAAAACGTTTTTAAGCTGAGGGCAACACCAACGCGGCTCAACCACTCACCTGCCATCTCCTACACCTGAATGAAAAAAAAAAGAAAAAAAAGAATTTCTTCATAGCAATACACACATCCATTTTTATTTAACACCACAACCTCAGAAAATACAATGAAGTCACGGTTCAGTTAAGAGTAATTCGAATATGCATCCGCTCCACATAATAATAATAATAATAATAATAATAGTAATAATAATGATAATAATAGTAATACAAATAATAATAGTTGAGTGGTACATGCACTCCATAGTATAGAGGAAAATTGTGGAACAGTATGTTGGATAAGTCTTCATTGTGCATATTTTTGTGCCATAAAGATACTGGAGCGGCCTGACCCTTGTTTTGGGCTGCTGGTGGGCGGTAGGGAGCACAGGGTTGAGGGCTGAGAGGAGGAGGCCGGCTGGAGGGAGGGGGGGGTCGACGTGATGGAAGAGGCGGTATAGGGTCGGAGGGCCGGAGGAGAGAACCATATAGTAGGGGGGTGGGGTCCTGATTTACGGGGAAGCTGGTATAGAGACAGTTGTGGTTATAGTGGTGGGGGGTGTAGCAGTAAGGGTGGAGGGGCTGATTGAAGTGGGGAGCCGAATAGACATGGGGGGGGGGGTTCAAAGTATTGAGAGGGAGGTAGGTAGGGAGGGCAGATAGCAAGTGTGAGGTTTGGTAGACGAGGAGAGAAAAATTTAGGTTTTGGGGGATAGGGACGAGGATATGGATGGATGTCAGGCATACACAGGAGAGCACGAGAGTTTAGTTCGAATGTGATTGCATTGAGCGGAGGGAAACGTGAAGCTGGGATGTCACTAGGCGAACAAAAAACAAGAATACAAAAAAAGAATCAGAGGGTCTAATTAGGAGGGGGACAGAGAGCGTGGGTGCTTTAGGAGTGGGGAGGCAGATGATAATGCAGTAGGGTCGTAACCGGGTGCCCTTTAAGGCTTGATAGTAAGGGAACAGAGGGAGGATGAGAGTGGTAACCTGGAGTGTGTATCGGAGAATGGGTGGCAGAAGAGGCAGCTGGGATAGCGTTGGGGGAAGGACTGCTGGTAGTGATGGTGGTGGCCGTGGCAGTGGTGGTGGTGGTGGTGGTGGCGGTGGCGATGGTGGCGGTGAGAGCCCCTTGTTTCCTTATGTCACTGCAAGGGAAGGGCTGGAGGTAGGGGGAAGATGGGTGTGTGGTCTTTAAAGGCAAGGAGAGAGGGAGGGTGGAAGTGAGGAGGCGCAGACGATAGTAAGGAGAGAAAGAGAGAGTTTTAAGGGGTTTCAGGAGTAAGAGGATGGGACCGAACTGAGAGAAAGAGAATGGAAGAGGGAGGAGGAAGAGGAGGAGGAGGAGGAGTAGTAGTAGTAGGAGGAGGAGGAGGAGGAGGAAGTCTACGAGGGAAGCATGAGTAGAGTAGAGGGGCGATGCAACACGTGGGTGTGGAGAAGGAACTCAGTCTTCCCATGTCCTTCTCTTGGTTCCTTCCTTTCACCGCCTCTCCACTTCGTTTTCCTGGACCTTGTTACTTCTTACCACGCAAGGACGCACGCTACGCTACACTACACTATACTATACTATACTACACTATACTATACTAGGCACGAACTCCTTGCACTCTGGGAAAGATGCAGAAATTGAGGGTTGAAAATATAGAAGGTATTTGGGTGTAGTAATTACATTGGTGTCGATAGCAAAGTTTGGAATGGAAGTAGAGGCTTAAGAAAAACCTTTTGAGGGAGAAAAAATACTTGTGATGCTTGTATGTTTTATTTATTGGCGTCTTAAACCTCCAATACTTATGAAGGATATGTTTATGTGTTGATTAAGTGTGTGTTTGGTTAAGAAGAACGGTTGTTGTCTGTTTATATGTCTGTTTTAAAAAATCTGTCTGTGCGCTTGTTATCATGTATGTGTATATATGTGTTTGAGAGATAAATATATGTTTGTTAGAGATAAAGAGCGGGAAAAAAATTATAAAAAAACAACAAAATGAATAAGAGATACGAATAAAATTTTTTATACATATATCTGTGGGAACATTTTGCAGGAGAATTTTAATGAATAAATTCCTTGAATGTTTGTATCTTGTTTCTGTTGACCTGTTAAGTGCAAGGTTTATTTTTAAGATAATGATCATACAGTTT
>JAXIVD010004469.1:12500-15000 GCA_036785275.1 Cancer borealis | reverse complement strand
ACATGCCAATCCTCTGTCTGCTGACCGCCTCCCTGTGGTTTACTGATTCCTTGTTTTATGAATTTCACTTCCTGCTGATTCCCGACGTAGTATAACGCTGACACCTGCTGTGTTATGTGTCCTGCTGTGTTATGTGTCCTGCTGTGTTATGTGTCCTGCTGTGTTCTTGGCATAGTTCTGGCACTTCTGCTAAAGTCTATTGTATTCTTATGTTCTTTTCAAGCTCCTTATGCGCTGATGATACTTGTCTGATCAGAGTCAACCTCGATTTTCCTCGGAGAAGTATAGTGTGTTTCGTGTTGTTATAAGTTTTATTTCGTTGAAGCTTCCTGAGTCCTGCTGAAGCTTGCTGCGATCTGCTAAAACTTGCTGGCTTTTACCGAAGCTCATTAAGTTCTGAGTTTTATCATGTTCTAATGAAGCTTCTTGTGCGGTCTCTTCTTACATTTTGTATGATAAAAGAACACAGATAAGACCTTTAAACCAAAATAATAATAGAAAAAACGATAACTCAATTACAATAATTACTAAAAGAAAAATGAGAAGTAAAGCCAACATTTTTTTTAGTTTTAGATGAGAAAGTCTTGTAGTTTTAGAAGCTGAAGTCAACTGAATCATTTAGAAGGATCTTTGCATTGTAATAAAATTAGATGCATATATATATATATATATATATATATATATATATATATATATATATATATATATATATATATATATATATATATATATATATATATCCTTCTGAAAGTGTAATGATTTATACTATATTTGGATTTGTCTTCTGTATCTGGTGTCCTGTGTATCTTGCTGAACATTGTCGGGTACTGAGAAAATTCCTTGAAATCTGCTGAAAATTGCCACATTCAGTTGAATCACTATATAATTTGATTTGAACTTTGTGGCATCCTACAAACCTTTTGAATCCCAGTAAATCTCATATAGTCCTACAGAAGCCTGTTTTTCTCTGCTAAAGGTCATTGTCCTGCAGTATTACTGTTCCATCTCACTGGGTGACTGTGTGCACCTGGTCCTCCCTTCATGTCCTATGCCTTGGTGTCCTGTGGTGGTGGTAGAGGTGTGTTTCACTCTGCCTCGGTGGGCGCTGATTTCCTACCTTGTACATCGGCGTCTGTGTTGCGTCTCACTGCCTCACGCCGACCAAATAGAGTAATGCGATATATGCAGAGAGAGAACGAGAGGGAAGGACAAAGCCGCAAACCACTAACTTTAAGTCTTTGTGTCTTTATCAAAACCATGACAACAAACTGGATGTGTTGTGTGTGTGTGTGTGTGTATATGTGTGTGTGTATATATATGTGTGTGTGTGTGTGTGTGTGTGTGTGTGTGTGTGTGTGTGTGTGTGTGTGTGTGTGTGTGTGTGTGTGTGTGTGTGTGTGTGTGTGTGTGTATCTGTGTGTGTGTATTTTTGTGCATCACCTTGGCAAAGCTTGCAGACTTTATTTCAGTAGAGCCATCAGAGAGAGAGAGAGACAGAGAGAGAGAGAGAGAGAGAGAGAGAGAGAGAGAGAGAGAGAGAGAGAGAGAGAGAGAGAGAGAGAGAGAGGAGAGAGAGAGAGAGAGAGAGAGAGAGAGAGAGAGAGAGAGAGAGAGAGAGAGAGAGAGAGAGAGAGAGAGAGAGAGAGAGAGAGAGAGAGAGAGAGAGAGAGAGAAGAAAAAAAAGGACAATAGAATATATGTATGAATGCTCGTAAAGACCTCAATACTAGTGTTTCTGGCATCAATTCAGATGTTATGAACGCTATTTCTAAGATAACAAATGAAATGTTTATACTTGTTATCTTCATCAAATCATCAGTGTGATCTGTGCTTTATAATACTGGTCCTACAACGCGTCCTTTGACATAAACAAAAAAAGCTGTTCAGAGTCACATGTAAATTATTTCAAGGGAAAGATGTCACACCCGCCAACAACCTCTGTCTCGTTGTGAATGTATCACCAGTGGTCTTCCTCCTCCAGCAGGGCGCTAGTCATGCTTCTTTCATGTAAAAACTAATATTTTCATCTACTATAAAACAATTCTTACCAAACAATATTCTGGTACCTTGTGTGTAGAAAACTCACAGCGTTATGTAATTATTAAATGATCAAATTAACACCATTCAGCAACAAAAATAATGCCTTACAGTTCTTGGGTCACATGTCATTGATTCTCAGCCACCAAGAGTATTAACAAATATTTACTAAAACCCTTAATTTTACCCTCAGTGAACCTCTCCTATAATATTTCCTTACACTTTTACTAATCAAGGTGAGGACGAGAGGCAAGTCTAGAGGCAAGGCAGAATGTATCACGCTAAAAGACTTCATTCTAATAGTGTATGTTACTTGTAGGTCCAATACATATCCACCTCATACAATCATGAAAATATTAAATTGCTTAAAGAAAATCTTCCTCGGAGTCAAGCACATTTACTGTATTATAATAATGGTACCAATATAAAACTTATAAACACGACTTGGATATTCTCTTGGTAA
>JAXIVD010004468.1:20000-35746 GCA_036785275.1 Cancer borealis | reverse complement strand
CACACTTATACTACACGCTCTTATGTCTTCTTCCTCCTTCTCCTCCTCTTCCATCTTGCTTCCATCTTTTCTCTTCCTTCTCTTCGAGTCATCATTACCAGCACTACCAAATCCTCTTCCTCTCTACCTGCATCTCCTCCTCTCCTTTTTACGTCAATATCTTAGAGGTGAGCGTATGAATTACCTGGTAAGTCACCGGGGCACATGGGGATGGGGCAAAATACAGGTCCCGCTCTAAAGGCTCCATCAAGATCCCTGACCACAAGAGACCCTCCGCTGCCTCGCCTGACCGCCTCCTACCACCACCCGCTGCCGTCCCTCCTCTCCTCTACTCCTGGACGGCACCTTCTGCCTCCTCCACCTCCTCCTCGCGCGGACTCCTCCACTCCTCGTCCGCCTCCCCCCCCCCCCTCCTCCTATACCGGGACCCACCTACCCCAGCTCGCCGCTCCGGGTGCCCCTCCCCCCCCCCCCTCACCCCTGACCCCCAGGCCGCTTGGCCGACCCCTCCCCCAGTCCGCGCCCTCCTCACTTGCCTTCCTCGGCCGCTCCCATCCTCCTCCTTGTCCTTCCGCTCATGGCCTCCCTCTCGGGGCCTCCTCCCGCGCTCCCTCCTTTTGTCGCTCCTACCCCGCCTAGGCCCCCAGTCCCCGTCTCTGGGTGCCTGAGCCGGCCACCTCCCTCTCCTCCCCTCCACTGAACCTCATCACCACCCTGTTTGTTCTCTTCATTATGGTGTGACGGTACGCATATATAACCTACACACACGCACGCACACACACACACACACACACGCACACGCACACGACACACACCTAACACACACACACACACACACACACACACACATACACACATACCCTCCCCCCCCCACCACACGACAGCCTTAAATCCCTAGAGGCAGGCAGCTGATGACTCACAGACGGCCACCAATAAAAGAGCTTGACTATAGCCATTGCTCTGATCTCCCGCCCCCTGCTCCTCCTCCTCTCTCTCTCGTCTCCTCTCTCTCTCCTCTCTCTCTCTCTCGTCTCTCTCTCTCAGCTCCCTCTCTCGTCTCCAATCTCTGGCTCCTCTCCTCTCTCTCACACATCTATCTCTCTCTCCTGCTCTGCTCCTCTCTCTCTCTCTCTCTCTCTCTGCGTCACTCTCTCTCTCTCTCTCTCTCTCTCTCTCTCTCTCTCTCTCTCTCTCTTCTCATCTCTCATCTCCTCTCTCTCTCTCTCTTCTCTCTCTGCTCTCTCATCTCCTCTCTCTCTCTCTCTCTCTCTCTCGTCTCTCTCTCTCTCTCTCTCTCTCTCCTCTCTCTCTCTCTCTCTCTCTCTCTCTCTCTCTCTCTCTCTCTCTCTCTCTCTCTCTCTCTCTCTCTCCCTCTCCGAACGGGACGGATATGAAGCCACAAAGCGGGAGGGAAAGGAACGACTGTCTTTGGGAAACTTCTTTTTTTATTATTTTACTTTTTTATTATTATTTTCTGTAGTGAATGCATTCGTTCTACCTTGAGTGACACTACATCAAGCACGGACATGGAAGTGACATGCACGGATATGAATATTTCACTATGGTAAATTGCAACTCTCTTTCTCTCTGTGTCTGTTTTTTTCTTCTCTCTCTCTCTTTCTCTTTTCTCTCATCTCTCATCTCTCTCTCTCTCTCTCTCTCTCTCTCTCTCTCTCTCTCTCTCTCTCTCTCTCTCTCTCGTCTCTCTCTCTCTCTCTCTCTCTCTCTCTCTCTCCCAAAAGTCTCATTCAAAAGCCACTCCTCCTTTCATCATCCTCTCCTCCTACTCACCAACCTCTCTCCATTCTTCCCTTCCCTCCATTCTCTCTCCTCTCTCCCCTTCCTCTGCCCCTCCCCACCTCATTCCGCACCCAAGCACTTGTCCGCCTGACCCTTCCCCTTACTCCTATATCTCACGTGACTCCCCTCGCTTTTACGTTCAAAAGCGTAATTCTAAGGTGCAATGATCCTTGGTAATTTTTAAACCGTTATTTACCGCTTGCCACCTGTACCTGCCTTAAGTTAAAAATAAAATAAAAAGTTCCGGGAAATGGTATGGATGGGTGGATCGTGTGTTTTAAGTCCAGTTATAAAAGTTAAGTAGTGGACTGAAAGGGAAAGAGGAGAGGAAAGAAGGGGAAAGGAGGGAAAAGAAGGGACAGGCAAGGAAAAGGATGAGGAGAGGAAAAGGGAAGAGGCAGAGAAACGATGGAAGGGAAAGGTAAAGATGTACTGAGAGAAGAAAAGGAGGGAATGTGAAAAAAAAAAAGGAAGGATAAGAGAGAATGAGAAGTGATTGGAGGTAAAGAAGAAAAAAAGAGAGTAAGGATTAAGGACAATAGAGTATGGAAGGAGAAGAGATGGAAGGGGAGGAGCGGGAAGGAGAAGGAATAGAGGTGAATTGAAGGAAGCAAGGGAAGGAAGGGCAAGGGAAAAGAAAGGAAGGGGAGGGAATAAAGAGGAAAATATATTCTCATCACACTTTCTATTATAATTTATGGCCCTTGTGTATATGCTATTGATGTTATGATTAAATTAGTATCCTAATGAACGCACACATCCGCCTGTCTCCTCTTAAATACAAGCACGCACACGCACACACACACACACGTACACGCACACGCACACACACACACACACACACACACACACACACACACACACACACACACACACACACGTTTCATTACACGTATATACTTATAATTGAAATAGTTATGTAATATATCTTGGTTGGATCTAGTTTCACAATAACAGTAAACAGGAAAGACTTATAGATTAGCTTTCTCCTATCCGGTCTCCTGCCTGCCACTTTCTGCCGCTGTATTTCGTAATTTCCGAAATTTTATCATTAGCTCTACACCCATACCGGTTTATTTGTTTCAACATTTGTTATCATCACGCCTCACCATCTCCACAGCATCGCTACAGAACACTTACATCATACGAGTTTCTACATCCCACCTCCTTCCAGCTTCCTAACGCAAGACTTTAGATATCCTTCCTTTATCCTTATCGAGCTCAGGCATAAGACGTCTCCACCGAAGCATGACTATAAACACTGCAATGTTGGATGTATGTTTGGATGGAAGGAGACTTTTGTGCCCGTTTGTTTACTTTCTTACTTACGTTATAAATCAACCAGTACGATTTGAATGTCTGGTGATGGATATAGATGTTAAAACTGAAGCTAAATTTTACTATGGCTGATTGATTTGACCATATCTTAAAACCGACTTAAAACTTAACTTGTAACTTGAAATTACTAACTCAAGACGTGAAATGAGACTCAGGTTTTACAGGAAATTTGGCAGGAAAGTAATTTGATGTATAAGTCACATACACGTATTGAGAAAACAAAGAAACATTAGCATACACGCACACGTACACGCACACGCACACACATACACACATACACACATACACACACACACACACACACACACACACACACACACACACACACACACACTTCACTGATGAGGTTCTTGGACTGTTACATCATTACTAATATTTCCGCAGCCGCAACACGTATAGGTTCGTCTGACGGTGCCTCTCGAGACAACCGGAGATCACCAATCTTAGTGATCCGAGGCTCACTACATAATACCGAAGAGCCCCTTAACTATCTTGGGAGTCCGCTTATACTAATTAACTGCAAAGTGAGCCAAGACTAAGGAAGTACTACAGGACATGAGACTTCACCTTACAGTCCTGCTTCTAAGTGATGGTGTGAGGCGATTCATTATACAGACCAAGGGCTTTACACAGATCTGGATGATGGCTCCTTACCAAACTGTTTCTAGATTTATATAAAAAAAAGTCACTAAAGGAGCAATATGAATCAGCCAACCATCAGAGAAATAAAAAAAAGTCTGCTCCTCCAAGTCAGTGGATACAAGCAGCGTCTTTTTTCAATATTTAACTTACAAAGATGGATCGCAGCAACTATTCCTGTTGTCCAATACTGTACGATTAAGATTTAGAGTGATTCTTTGCACACATGGGATCCCTCAGGACCTCACAGCCATGTAATTGGACAGACTGCAGTGTTCCTGAAGCTGTCCGCGCCGTGACAATAGATACCAATCAGCATGGACGGCTAAATGGTATATACAGTATTATATGTAGGAAGCAAAACTAATACAGCACGTCCCTCCTCGGCACTGTTAGGGTGACGCATGCACTTGGTAATACTTGGGAAAATTATACCAGGTTAATTATTGACATTCTAAAGCAGTGAAATTATATTTCCTATTCTCCTATCTATGAACCTTTTATCTTACCCTCTACTGTCCTTGTTCTAACACCCACCAACTTCACACTTGTTTCATCAGTTTCTGTCCTCATCATGCCGCTTATGGACCTCCCTCTTATTTCTGTTATCCGCCCCACTATGTGTGTGTGTGTGTGTGTGTGTGTGTGTGTGTGTGTGTGTGTGTGTGTGTGTGTGTGTGTGTGTGTGTGTGTGTGTGTGTGTGTGTGTGTGTGTGTGTGTGTGTGTGTGTGTGTGTGTGTGTGTGTGTGTGTGTGTGTGTGTGTGTGTGTGTGTGTGTGTGTGTGTGTGTGTGTGTGTGTGTGTGTGTGTGTGTGTGTGTGTGTGTGTGTGTGTGTGTGTGTGTGTGAGTGTGTGTGTGTGTGCTGTATTAGACCAATAAAACAAAAAGATAGACGAGGACTGAAGAGAAGGACTGCTAATGAAACTCGCCGCTGCGTCTCCTTTGGAAAATTACAGTAAGTTATAATTTCAATGTAACTTCGACCTCGAAACAGCCGTGTGCGGGGAGGCCTTATCGAGGTCCTCTGAAGTGACGTTGATTTCACGAGTTCCAAGACTTTACACTTCATATATCTCACCGAGGCACGACCAGAGTACACTCGAAGAAAGAAATATAAAACATCAGAAAAGGAGGAAAAGATTAATAATATGAAAACAAAATCTAGGACGCTGAAAACATTCTTTGGCCATTACTCTTTTATTTCTAACGTAAGAAATTCCAGATGACTGAAGAAAAGAGAGAGAGAGAGAGAGAGAGAGAGAGAGAGAGAGAGAGAGAGAGAGAGAGAGAGAGAGAGAGAGAGAGAGAGAGAGAGAGAGAGAGAGAGAAGAGAGAGAGAGAGACTTTAGTACTTCCACACATTCCCTCCTGTCTCAAAGTATTATACTCATACACTGAGTTACGTTTCCCTAGTCAGTAAACTCAGCAGTGATCAACAGTAGTCCGCCGCCACCGCCGCCGCCGCCGCCACCACCACCACCACCACCACCACCACCACCACCACCACCACCACCACCACCACCACCACCACCACCACCACCCCCACCACCACCATTACCTTCCTGTCACCCTCACACACGATGGCTGAATGAGAGGCAGCAGCTTTTCAAACAGCCTTTGTCGCCATACAATAACTCCACGTCGCTGCTTGACTCTTCGATACTCTACGGCTTTTATGCAAAATTATCAAGCAGCCAACCTATCGTACAGATGTTCTCGTCGGGGGCCACAGCGGGGTGTTGGATGGGGGAGAAGACAGGGTTGCGAGGGAAGAGCTTTATGTTGGTGGGCTGAGGCGAGAGAGCTGCAAGGTGAGACTGTAGGATGTGAGGCAGAGGAGAGCAAAGGCGGCTTGATTACATCCCTAAAACATGAACTATTGTGTTTGAAAGTTCTGTTGGAGGTGTTGATGAACTCATAATTATGCGACACACCTATGGAGAAAAGAAAGGCACAAACACGATAGAAACTATGAGAAAAGAAAGGCACAAACACGATAGAAAAAGGATATTAATAGGACAGGACAAGATTAGGCTAGAAGAAACGCTTACATCATTCTCTTCGCGAGTCAAAAAACAAACCCACTCGCTGAATCTTCTGGTAGTGAGCAAATTTCGATACGCTGAGGTTCGTCTCCACCAGCTTTAAAAGTCAAAGCAATCAGAACAACTACTTCAGCCTCCTCTTGATACCAGCAATGCCTGCGTGACGCCGTGGAGAGTCCCTATAATGGCATGGAATTGATTATCGACTCCACCAGCTAATAGTTTCATGCCAGATAATCAATGAACTATGCAACCGTTGTCTGTTTTATAAAGAGGGTAGGAGGGTGGCCACAGAGCGCTGGTCGGGTGATGCTCTGCCCCGGTGCAAGGGGAGAGGGGAGGAAGGCGAGGTTACCGAGGGAGAAGTGCTACGTCCGAGAGGTCACAAGATGGATGGCGGAAAATATTCCAACTTAGGAAAAGAAGTGTTGTGAGTAAGAGAAGTTGTTGAGGGGAAGAGATAACATGAAAGGCAAGGCAGGAGAGGCACCGGTGAGACATGAGTGTGAAAAGATAAGGGTCGGAGGATGCAATACAGAGAGTGTCAGCAGACTCATGGCCGGTGCTAACAGGGAACATGCTTCGGAATAATAATTAGTTATAAGTAAGGGTCAGCAGTCCAAGGTCAAGGCTCGAGAAAAACATGCTTAGTAAGACGTAACGAAGGCCTCTCTGGCGTCAACAGCCCCGTTATTAGCAGGAAAAACACGTAACGACAATACCAAAACAGGATAACACGATACCCTTCTGAAAACCATTCATAATGCAACACGACGGACACCACAATCAGAAAAACAGACAACCACTAAACTACCCTCCCACATAAGCAAAAAAAGAAAAAAAAAAGAAAAAAAAAAGACAGCATTACCATTTCCAATTACAAGTAACTATAAACTCAACACAAACTTCAGAAAAAATAGATACATAAACACGTCTTATTGAAGTTACAAACAACACTTCACACCAACACGCCGCCTGATCCCCTTCTCCCCCTTCCCCGTAGACCCAGAGCCCCGTGGCCGCTGGAGAGCCACTCAACGACGCACAAATCGATCTCCAAATCCTATTAATCAACGAGGTCTGGTCACGCCTCGGCCGCAGCCACTCACAGGTAATCACTGGCATGGTATTTCCCTTTTAGTAAATTAGCCAGAGGTGCCACAGAGGGGAGCAGGAGGGAAGGAACATAGACGTGAGGACAAGGAAGGGAGGATAGGAGAGAGCTGCGGAAAGGGAAAGGAAGGAAGAAGAGGGTGAGAAGGAGAGGTGAGGACAGGAGAGTCGGAGGATGGCGGGAGGGAACAAGGAAGGGTAGGGGGAAGGGTTGAAGGGAATACAATGCCACAGACACAACGAATGAAGTATCAAGAGAGATACGAGTAACCTGATAATGATGATGAGATACTGGAGGAGGAGGAGGAGGAGGAGGAGGAGGAGGAGGAGGAGGAGGAGGAGGAGGAGGAGGAGGAGGAGGAGGAGGAGGAGGAAGAGGAGGAGGAGGAGGAGGAAGAGGAGGAGGAGGAGGAGGAGGAGGAGAAGTGGAATAAAAATGTGAAGATAAAAACGAGGAGAGGAAATAAGAACAATCGCAGCTATCTCTTGAGAAAGTTTGTTTGACATTTAACAACCAGAGGGAAGAGAGAGAGAGAGAGAGAGAGAGAGAGAGAGAGAGAGAGAGAGAGAGAGAGAGAGAGAGAGAGAGAGAGAGAGAGAGAGAGAGAGAGAGAGAGAGAGAGAGAGAGAGAGAGAGAGAGAGAGAGAGAGAGAGAGAGAGAGAGAGAGAGAGAGAGAGAGAGAGAGAGATGAAAAACAAAATAAAGAAAAAACATTAGGAGGGGCAAGAAACAATGAAGAGAAGCAAGGAAAGCGTGACACAGAAAGGTCAGTACAAAGACCATTGGACATAAATACACAAAAGGAAGATTAAACAAGAAGCTGATGGATTGAGGCAAGACAAAGTGCAATTACGTACAAACAAAGGAAGAAAAAAGAAAAAAAGAAAAAGATGGATAAGTTTATAACGAATGAAAAAAAAAAGTTAATTGATAATGGATACGTGGATGAAAATAATTACAAAAAATATATTTACTCGAATATTTGAATTATTTTTTTGCTTCTTCTTCCATTACCCTTCTTCCCTCCTCCCTAATAACCCTTACTTTAACTCTTTCCTTACCTCTCTCCTTCCACTGTTCACCTTCTCTTCCCTTCCCTTCCCTACCATCCCTTCCTCTGCTTCCCTACTTTTCCTCCACCTTCTCTCCCTCGTCCCTCCTCCAAGACGAAGAAGCCATCACTCGAATTGAAGCTAAACTCCAACAATCGGTTTCCATTGCCAACTGTTCCATTAGTGGCGCTGGCTCTCTGCTTCACCTCTTCTCTTCCTCTCTAAGTGTTTTAATTGAGTCTTTGTATGGATTTCAGAGTATGTACCTCGTTTATTACCTCTTTCTCATCCACCTCCTCCACCTCCTCCACCTCCTCCTCCTCCTCCTCCTCCTCCTCCTCGTCCTCCTTCATCTCTTCTTCTTTTTTCTTCTCCCAATGTTCGCTCTTTAAACGAAATTGGAATGCATGATCAATATAGTTTCCGAGTTAATTTGATCCTCTTCACAATGCCTTCAAGTCGTGGAAAGAGGAGTGAGAGAACTGAATAAAGCAGAGTGGCCTAGAAAATAAATGAGAAAGTGAAAAGGGTTGGTTATCTTTAGCATTAGAAAGGCGGCTGAGCAAGGATGAAATACAGAGAAAGCTGAAGGATGGTAGGAAGTCAAGGTTATTATACAGAGCGATGGGAGGAAGGATTAGAGAAGCTATTCTTGTTTGAAACAGATTAAATTTAATGTTCTTCCATCATAAAGATATAAAGTGGACGTTAATAAGGCAAAGACATAATGGCAGAATGTAGTAAGTGTGAATACGTTTGATCAGACAGGATTTAAGCGTAAAATCTTTTGACCAGACAGAGTGTAGTAAATTTGAATGGGGTTGACTAGGCAGAATGTGGATTTGAATGTGTTTGGCCAGACAGAATTTAGGTTTGAATGTGTTTAATCAGACAGAATGTAGATTTGAAAGCGTTTGACCAGACAGAGTGTAAGTGTGAAAGGATAGTTATTGGAGACTATTAGAAAGGACTTGTGTAGAACTGTAACCCATCCAATAGTCTGGGTACAGAATACATCATTAGCAAGAAACTTTTCAATAACCATAATTAAGTGAAACAGGACGGGCGAGTGAGAACCCAGAAGCCCAGAATTATTTTTGACACTTACTATTAATTAGGAAGAAGTTTTGGAGAGTCTAATGACAGATCTGGTGCAATTTCGCGAACAAATATGAAGAGCTCGAGATTCCGGCGATAGATTGCTACGATATTCTTTGTGAGCTGCTTCCCTTTGATAGTATGAGAGCAGGAGGAGCTAGACCAAGGCTTTCAACGTATATGATTAGAGAACAATGTGTGAGATGACGGACGCCATCAATAATCAAATAAATCAAATAGGTATTAGTACAGCCTTAGAGCCTCCCATTTAGTAGAGATGTAATGCCAGCAACACCTTTGTCTCTGAGTTCAAGCATGAATGTAAGCTACGATTATAAGTTAGAGAACACATAAGATACAGTGATCAGAGAAACCTTTTGTATCTAGAGAGAGTTAAGTTAAGTTTCACACAATAAGCTGAAAGTTGGTGTTCTGTTTTTCTTTTTCAATTTATGTTCATGATTTCAATAGTTGGTGTTTTAGTTTCGTTTCGTTTCTGTTCTCATCGCGTATCCATCAAGAGTGATTACTTCCGGCTTGAGTAATGAGATCACGACCAACAATAAATGATCAATGAGCTTATTAAGTTGAGTAGAATCACCACCACCACCACCACCACCACCACCACCACCACCACCACCACCACCACCACCACCACTACCACCACCACCATCACCACCTCCTCGTTCTCTTCCTCCTCCTCCTCCAATTTCTCTACTTTTTCTTCTTCTTTCTCTCCTTCCTACTCTTTTAAATATTTTTTACCCTTCTTTTTCTTTCTTATCCTCTTCTTTTGTTCCTCTTCCTACATCTTCTTCATCACCTCCTCCTCCTCCTCCTTCTCTTCTTCCTCTTCCTCTTCCTTTCCTCTTACTCCATCCCTTTAATATCCTCATATTTTTCTTCTCTTCCTTTTGCTCTATCTTCTATTCTTCTTATTATATTTCCTCCTCTTCCTCCTCCTCCTCCTCTTCTTCCTTTTACCAAAATCCCAACAAAATACTTTTCACCCTTCAGTATCTAATCTCTCTCTCTCTCTCTCTCTCTCTCTCTCTCTCTCTCTCTCTCTCTCTCTCTCTTTCTCTCTCTCTCTCTCTCTCTCTCTCTCTCTCTCTCTCTCTCTCTCTCTCTCTCTCTCTCTCTCTCTCTCTCTCTCTCTCTCTCTCTCTAACATTTTCATTCCCCCAAGCGATAATCCTCTTGGTTCCCTCCCTTCCTCCCTTCCTGCCTCCCTCCCTCCCTCCCTCCCTCCCTCCCTCCCTCCCTCCCTCATCCTGTCTCTCCCTTCCTGCTGCCCACCGCTCATCTCCCTTCATTCTGCCCCTCTCTCTCTCTCTGTCTCTGTCTCTGTCTCTCTCTCTCTCTCTTTCTCTCTCTCTCTCTCTCTCTCTCTCTCTCTCTCTCTCTCTCTCTCTCTCTCTCTCTCTCTCTCTCTCTCTCTCTCTCTCTCTCTCTCTCTCTCTCTCTCTCTCTCTCTCTCTCTCTCTTTCACTACAAATTCACAGGCACTTTCACTATATACTTTTTTCCTTATTGTATTCCCTGCTTTTATTGGGTGTATTTATGTGACGTTTAATTAAAGTCGAGACAGAAGTAAAATGTCCTCCAGGAAGAGAGAGAGAGAAAAAAAAAAAGCAAACGAAGCGTGTAGGAAATTACGACAGAGAAAACATTTGCCAACATCCTTAATGAGCGTAAAACAAAGAATGAATGAAAAAAAAAAAACTTATTCATGGTTATATCATGTTAGAATTCCTTACTCCAGTTATATTATTTGCCATTCATCCTGTCTGAGCTACGAACATTGAAGGACGGGTGCGGTTGGCTTGGAGGGTACTGCAAGGCAAGGCAAGGCAAGGCAAGGCAAGGCAAGGCAAGGCAAGGCAAGGCAAGCAAGGCAAGGCAAGGCAAGGCAAGGCAAGGCAAGGCAAGGCAAGGCAAGGCACGGCAAGGCAAGGCAAGGCAAGGCAAGGCAAGGCAAGGCAAGGCAAGGCAAGGCAAGGCAAGGCAAGGCAAGGCAAGGCAAGGCAAGGCAAGGCACGGCAAGGCAAGGCAAGGCAAGGCAAGGCACGGCAAGGCAAGGCAAGGCAAGGCAAGGCAAGGCAAGGCAAGGCAAGGCAAGGCAAGGCAAGGCAAGGCTCATGCATCACGTAACAGGTAGAGTGTCAGGTGTATATATTTTCAGGCAAGTTAGTAGGTAATTGTCGCCTTGCAGCCCACCTTTACCCTTACCTGTAATACCCCAGCCCACTCCTCCTGGTTAATGGATAATTGTTAATGGCTTAATGGGTGCAATAAGTGGGATGGCAAGTTATGTAACATTAATAGCCACTCAGACAGTCACGTGGCACGCTAATCATCTTTCTTGCCGCATTAGAGCCACGGGTGTCATTCATGCCTCTTGCACGCGACCATTTTGAACAAGAAAGTATAAAACATAAACTTGATTGCTTCTTGTTTATTCACTTTTCCTTTGTGTAATTAAACTGTTATTTTTATGTTTTCTATTTTCTGTTATAGTGAAAAGAAAACGTATTATTCTTTTATTTTTCCTTTTTCGGTTTGTTGGAAAAAATATGATTTCTTGTTTTGTTTTTTTCTTCATTGAAAATAAGAACAATACTATCATCCCTATTTGTTTCTTCTTTTTTGAATCACATTTCTTATTTATCAAACACGTGATTTTCGTATTCTCAGAAAGGATATGAGTGTAGATTGAGCAACGGATAGATTCATCTTCGCTCACAACACTTCCACGAACACGGCGGGGGTGTGTTGGGGGAGGGGAAGAGGGGGACGAGGAGGTTGCAAGGGGGCAGGGAGAAGCTAGAACGTCAATGTTTATACGATAGAGATAAGAGAGTCATGAGTGTTGCCTGTTCACTGCTCTTTCAATCCACGTGACAAACAACCATCCACTCCAATGATTGTTGTTTTGTTTTACAGGTAGAAAATTATAAGCAAAGCACTATAGACTAAAAAGAAACACTCACTCTCAATCTCGCTCTCACTCTCTCACTCTCTCACTCTCTCACTCTCTCTCTCTCTCTCTCTCTCTCTCTCTCTCTCGTGGATGGATTCTGATCAAAGGCAGCTGTGGGAGGGATGCAGGGATGAAACTACCAGTGGCAATGTAAAAAAGAAAGAAAAAAAAGTGAGAGTATCCCCTTCCGAGCCCAACTCCATTCCTAACTCGGCTCTCCCTTTTCTACCCTTTCCCTTCCTCTCCCTTCCTCTCCTTTCCTCTCTCCTCATCTAGCACACTTCACTACAGTCCAGTCATAACCCGCCAGCACCGTGCAGTCCCGTAGAGCCCTTTGCAGCCCAACACAGCCCTGTCCTGCCCTAACTCTGCTTATTCTTACCTCCCCGTTACTTCGCTCCGCTGCCCCATTCTGTTTTATTGTCACTTTTTATTTATTTCGTTCAGTTGGTGCTGATAAATGGACGAGTTTGTTTCAGGTTTTGTTTTGTTTTGTTTTGTTTTATTAAGTTTCGTCTGTCAGGTAAATATTAAAGTGAACTGTGTCATGTGTTTTATTTTTGTTCTTAATTAATGTCGTGCTGTAAGTGAAGGGAAAAAGGAATGAGTCATCTTTAAGGGAGGTTACTCATTCACTAAAGTTTTCATTGTATTAGTTTCTCTTTTCGGTGTTAAGCCTAAAAGAATGGTTCACGCAGCAATTTCTCTACAATGTTCTGCCTAAAAGAATGGTTCGTGCAGTAGTTACTCTTTTTTCTTTCGGTGTTCTGCCTAAAAGAATGATTCACGCAGTAGTTATTTTTTTTGGTGTTCTGCCTAAAAGAAAGGTTCGCGTCAAGAACATCATCCACTACCTCCGTGTTCCTCGTTCTTTTAAGTGGTCATAAGGTGATTATTTTCCTCGCCTTTTGAAACAAGTATTACTATGAAAAAAATAAAAACATTCCTTCACCCTTACACACTAACATCCTGGACTCGCCTTCCGCTCCCCTACCTCCCCTACCACCACCACCACCACCACCACTACCACCCCACCACCACCACCACCACCACCACTGCAATATAATAATAACAAGGCAGTTAGAAGACAATAAACTTAACCCTCACCACGCCAACACACTATTTTTTTCTTCTTCTTTCTTTTCCTGCAATATCGTTCAATGCGTACGTTAAGATTCTCGGAAATTCACTCGTTTTTAGAACATGTCACCGTGAATTATCTTCGTGATCTCACTTGCTTAGAATAGATGATATTTGACGTAAAGTGGTTAAGCTATCGATGCGGAAACACAGGTAGACAGATAGATAGACAGACAGACAGACATATTAAGACGGACAGACACACAGGATGAATAAGTTGCTTCGCTAACGCTGATGTGCAGTGATGTATGAATGAAAAATGTTCTACACGTTACTCTACTAATGCGTATTTTCTTCTTATCTTTCTTCATACTTTCCTACTTTCCTTTCCTTTTATTTTTCTTTCTTTAATAATTTTCTTTGTCTTATCTTCTCTTTATTTTCTCTTCTTCATATATCTTTTTCTCCTCTTCTTCTCTTTCTTCTCTTCCTTCTCTCCTTCTATTCCTTCCTTCCTTCCTTCCTTCCTTCCTTCCTTCCTTCCTTCCTTCCTTGTCAAGTCTCCCCTACCGAACATGTCTTCGCAAAAGTCTTTTTATTTCTCTTGTCCTTCGCATTTTTTACACTTGCGGCACGCGATCAAAATCTCTTCTCTCTCCTCTCTCCTCCAATAACTTTCCAACCACATGCTGCTTACCCTCCCTCTCTTCCTCCTTCCCTCCCTTTCTCTCCCCCCTCCTTCCTCCCTTCCTCTCTCTCTCTCCCTCATTTATGCTTCCTTTCCTTTATTCCTCCCTTTCACCTTCTCTCTATCTTTTTTTGCTTCTCTACTCTCCTTTTCTTGTCACAGCATTACCAGGTTTCAAGACTCTAATTCGACGTCTGATTTTTCATCTGAATCGTGTCCAATTACGTTGTTCTTGACACACTTCGTTTGATTCTCATTCTCCTCGTTTCAAGAGAGACTTTATATTCGCTTTGTAATTTAGTATTTCTTAACTATTTCCACCGATTTTTTTTCTTTAATGTTTCAAATCGTAATACATCTAGTGCAATTTCATTTTTCTCACTCGTTTTATTTTCTATTTTTTTCCTCCGAACTTGTTAACACCGTACATTGAATCAAAACAGAAGTGAAAGCCTACGATCTGCAGATGTGACGTAGAGGCAAACCTGTTCACGTAGGTAGCACGCGCGGCAGCCTCACGCTATACTACGTTTGGGTTTGTGGGTCTAAGTTATGTTATCAAGAAGTTATCAGCAAGTCCATAATGTTAGTACGCTGAGCAAACACTTGGGCCCTTCTGCACGGCGTCTTCACACACACACGCACACACACATACACACATACACACACGCACACACGCACACACACACACACACACACACACACACACACACACACACACACACCTCAATCCACTCCCTCTTTTTACCGTTTTCCGTTCAAGAGTAATTTTTCCTCCCCTATTTTATTACTTCTGCATCGTTTTCTACCCGACACCTGCCTTCCCTTTAACATTTCCCAAGCTATACATTTTTTTCTTAAACCTTTCCAACCTCCACTAATCCCTTCCCGCCTCCAAACTTTTCTTTCGTATATATTTTTGCTCCACACACACACACACACACACACACACACCTGTCCTGCCACCTTCCCCCCCTCCTCCTCCTCCTCCTCCTCCTCCTCCTCCTCTTCCTCTTCCTCTTCCTCTTCCTCTTCCTCTTCCTCTTCCTCTTCCTCTTCCTCTTCCTCTTCTTCTTCTTCTTCCTCTTCCTCTTCCTCTTCCTCTTCCTCTTCCTCTTCCTCTTCCTCCTCCTCCTCCTCCTCCTCCTCCTCCTCCTCCTCCTCCTCCTCCTCCTCCTCCTCCTCCTCCTCCTCCTCCTCTTCTTCCTCCTCTTCTTCCTCCCTGTTCTATACTATCAGAGGTCACGCACATTGACGGACGGGTGAGGCTAAATACGGATAAGCGAGGCCTCAATCCGCATCGTGTTCACTTCCACGACCTGATCACAAAGAAGATAATCTCGTTGCTTCTTTCCAGACACGAAAAGCCGCAGCTCTACGCCTGAGGGAGGGACCACGGGAGGGGGAGAGGAAGGAAGAAAGGAAGGAAGGTGGGGGAAGGGTATGAAGGAGTGAGGGAGGGAAGGAGGGAAGGAGGGAGTGAGGAAAGGTGCTGAACGCCTGAATGAAGTTGCAAGGGAGTTACGGAGGATATACACGGTGACTGGGAATTCATAAGTAAGGAGGTGTGAAAGCCTGTAGCAGACAGACACGAACGCTGAAAAGTGACTGAGAAAAGAAATGGTAACTGAAGGAACACTGAGAACGGAGCGAGGAAGAAGAAGAGAGGAGAACGAGGAGCGGTAGGAAAGAGAGGTGATGGCTAAGTGCATTAGCGACGGAGGAGGAAGCTAATGGGTGAGATGAATGCATGCAGCTGTTGAAATTCAGTAGGAGGACCCTCGCACTCACCTGACGTAAGCTGCACAGACACAACGCGACGCTCAGTGACAAACGGTAAAGTGAAGGCAGTGAGGCGGTACTCAGAGACGTGTGCCAGCTACGAGGGTGAGTGGGTGGGTGGGTT
>JAXIVD010004468.1:7500-17500 GCA_036785275.1 Cancer borealis | reverse complement strand
TAAGGTGGATTATCTTGTTCTCAATTACTACAAGTTTATCAAAATATGCCACATTCATTTTCATTAAAAGATCGTTCTTGGCCTACGTTACCTCACCCAGATTATCGATGATTTGCTCTCTGCCTCATCTGAAATACCTCGATTAAACTAAGCAGTATTAAAGCAGGTAAATTATATCTGCTTACTTCTCCTAAATACACATACGCCTTTAATGTCATAATATGGCACATCATTGAATGTAGAAAACAGTTGAAGTTATTATGCAATAACCAAAAATGCAGTAAATTTACTACTGAAAGAATGAGAAGATTAAGAAGAACAGCAGAAAATCATTGTTGTTATTATACAGGTAATTTTCTTTTAATAGTTAATGTTCTGTATTTCTGGCTACTGCATCTTGATCTTAGTTGCAGTGTGTTCCCTGTGTTTGATGACATACCACACACTACGTAATGTGATGCACCGTTGTATGTATGTGTATGAAGTGAATTAAACAGTGCCGCTGCTGCAGGATTCAAGCTGAAGTAGGAAGCAGCTTGAGTGAGGCTTTGACAGCTATTAACGTTCATTTAACGAAAACAAACGCGACTTCAAATGGTGATAGTTTCCAGCAATAAACTGGTTGTCTTTTTGTAGTGTATTTTTTTCCATGGTGCCAAAAACAACGTTCACCTTTCACTCAAGGATGGTATGACATATCTAGATCACAATGTACAGCGACACAAACAATAAGTATAATGAAAACTTTAGAACATGTAAAATAATGTAAAATATATCTACTATATTTTCAAACACGCAGCCACTTAACAACTGTATCATTTGTATTGACAATGCCCATAATATATACCAATATTACCTGTACATAAATGTCAGTGACAAACTTTACGTATATGAATGAGAACATTAATGTGTTCAGTAATAAGTTCAAGGATGGTATGTATATATATATATATATATATATATATATATATATATATATATATATATATATATATATATATATATATATATATATATATATATATATATATATATATCCTTGACTACCCCCAACAATTTGATATATGGCAGCAAACATTCATTTTTTACTTTCACAATTACGACATTATATGTTGGTTGAGCATCTTATGAATTATGCTCGTACTACTCCTTCTCAACATCCTGCTTTTCAGGAATATTTGAGTACCACTCTTCCCCACCACTGGAGACACGCTTATATTGCATCCTGTACCCTCATGGGAGGTCCGCACTGCCTGCCTAGTTGCCTTTCATATTGAACCCCAAGTGAAGCTGCATCACACCGGGACACACACAGGTGCCCTTATACCTGCAGGTTCATAGGAATGCGAGGCCACAACCCACAACCACTGCTCCAATAAAACGTTTCATCTGCCTTTGATCGGCTCGTAATCCCACAGAGCACATCACTACACATGTTGGGTCAATATTACTGTTTATTAATGAGGATATCATGTCTGTTCAATGATTTGTATCGCTGTTGTCCGTAACTTCTTCATAAAAGTTGAAAAAAAAAAGTCAGTTGTAGCTACCTGTATATACATATGTCTACATCCACATCTTATATATTATATGTATATATATATATATATATATATATATATATATATATATATATATATATATATATATATATATATATACATATATATATATATATATATATATATATATATATATATATATATATATATATATATATATACATATATATATGTATATATATATATATATATATATATATATATATATATATATATATATATATATATATATATATATATATATATATATATGTATATATATATATATATATATATATATATATATATATATATATATATATATATATATATATATATACTATACTATAGACAATGTATATGATGAATATATAGAGATGGATAAATATAGATACATAAATAAATAGATAGATAGATATAGATAGAAAGATTAATGATTATTTACATTGGAAAAACGCACATAAATGGAAATCACATCTTTACTTAAACGCAGACTATAACGAAACCAGTGTGTAATTATAGTATTTCATGAATCCCTCATAACTACACTTGCGGAGGACAACACAACCTCTGCTGAACCTTAATTAAACACAACCATCTTACAACACACACTCACGCATGGAAGGACAAAAATGCTGCCTCCACGGGGAACGATCAGGAAAAGTGAAGATGATCATAACTCTAATGGTGGACTATGCCATAAAACACATTTACGAACATGCAATTATAAGCGTTATGCACACTCCAGGATCATAATTCTCGCTGAAAATAACAAGTGGAATACATTTGTTGCCCGGCGTGGTGCCAGCCTGAATTATCCGTTTTCATTTCCTATAAAAGGCTTCTACGTTTTCTTCGTTTTCTTTTATATTATTCTAAAAATTGAAACTGTCCTGAGGCTATAATTGAATAACAGAGAATAAAGGAGTTATCTTCATGCCACTATCAAGGGAGCAGTCATAGATCATCACTTTACTGTTGGGTTAAAGAAGCCAATTTCCGCACCTTGATGTAGCGTCTAATGTTATTCTTTTTCTTTCTTTCCAGGTGTGTTGGCAGCAGTAACACCACCACTCCTCATCCTAATCACAACGGGAATGAAACATGAACCCGAAGCTTCAATAAGACAGTGAAGCAGTGAAAAGCCTAATCAAAGTTCATATGCAGACTGGATGAAAAGATGTGCAGTGAAAGACATGTATGTATGATAAGGTAATGCAGTGACCGCGTGAACCTTGTGAAGCACTGCAGCCATAGTGACGATGGAGAACAAAGAGTGAAACAAGAACTTACCTCGTCCCTCGTCTCGCGTCTCTATCTCACAGTGGTCTCGCGATGTCGGCGGCGAAGAGAATCACGTTAGGCCAAAACTGTGGAAAGGAAATGACCACGGTTAGAAAAATTTAACTCAACCTGAGCCACACCCACACCCACACCCATCCTTACCGCACATACACACCCAGCCACGCCCATCCTCGCGTCCGGGTCACACAACATGAAATAAACGTTGAAAACAATAATTTAAAAAATGCCTTGAAATCAAAGTGACGTGTTGAGTGCAAGGGAACTAAAATCAAATCAAAGAAAATGGGGTTTGGAGTGTCGAAGTGCATTTGTGCCGAAGTGGGCTCGGACAAGGAGGCGCTGGACGGAGGTGAACAGAAGAGGAGTAAGTTTGGATTCTCGCCACACAAGAAACACACCCCGTCAATGAGCAAAGTGGAGCGAGGTGGGTGCCCTGCTGACCACCTCTCCCTCCCTCACCACCACCACCTCACTTGCTTGCTTTTTAATCCACAATTCCACCTCACTTCACCATAACCACATTTTGCATTTACTAACTAACTCCACCTCATTCTCTACGCCACGTCATCCACTAACTTGCATTACTCCCTATCTCCACCTCTTCCCACCTTGTCTTGTTTAGAATACCACTTCAATCACTTCGTATTTCAACGCTGCATCACACTGGGTTTCCATGGTAGTCAATCTTCATCCTGTACACTGGTCTTAATGGTATGCAAGAGTTTTGGATTAAATTACCCTCATCAAGTCACTGCTGGGGCGAGTTAATGAGAGGAGCCTTGGTGAGGTCTTCTGTTCCGACGTTTTGATGGCTGTTCATTTCCTCCGTTGCACTGATTTAATTACCAGTGTGTGTGTGTGTGTGTGTGTGTGTGTGTGTGTGTGTGTGTGTGTGTGTGTGTGTGTGTGTGTGTGTGTGTGTGTGTGTCTGTGTCTGTGTCTGTGTCTGTGTCTGTGTCTGTGTGTGTGTGTGTGTGTGTGTGTGTGTGTGTGTGTGTGTGTGTGTGTGTGTGTGTGTGTGTATCATGGACGTTCTTTTAACTCTATCAATACTCTTATATGAGGAGCTAAACTTAATATTAATTCGTGTTCATACAGTTTTTTTTTGTTTACATCCGTTCCCCTCGTTTCCCCTCATCCACTATCAAAAGATCTTCCCTCTCTAACTTTTCTCAGTCCCCTTATTGGTTTGAATATTATAATCAGATCATCCCTTTCTCTTCTTTTCTTTAAGGCTGACAATTTAAGTTCATCTATAGTCTTTCCACGTACGACAGCTGTTTAAGTCTTAGTAGTATTTTTGTTACTGTATTTTAGTTACAATTTATCTATGTGCATTATCTTGTGAGGTGACTAAACCATCGGTGTGCCCGCTAATCTTATCAGTAGCATTATCACCTCTTCGTCTATAAAGCTAAAAGCCACTCATGTTTATCAAGAGTCTGTGGTTTCCTTCATTATTCATGTTTATGGATGATTCTGGTTATAAATTGTCTTGCAGTATCAATTACAAATGTTTCTAAGTTATACGTTTATTTTTTTTCTTCATACATATACTTTAGCTACTTTTCACTCTGTTCCATCCCAATCACGTGATATATTTTGGGCTTAAACTCAATTTTCCAATCTTATCCAACAGCCATCACTCAGTATATTATATTTTATTCTATTGTATTTATTTATTCTTTTTATCATGGCCTTAACATCATTCATAAACACACACATAATATATAAGTATTAAGACCAACCACGTGACACATCAAATATATACATAAGAAATATGACTATGGCTTGAGTGTTCCTTATTGACTCATTCGATAAGAAAACATTATCTCTTATCAATAACTGTTCTCATCTGCCTTCCGTCAACATAGTTTTTCCATCCAATTCAGTTACCTCTTCTGCATCCCTCTAAAAGTTTTCCAATTTCCATAATGATAGTATTTTAGAATGCATCTCATCTTTCTTTTTTATAATCCCGGACAACACAGTCTTTCCTTACATATTTCTCCTCAACTCCTGCACAACATTCACCATTTTAATGTTGAAACTTAAGATAGATGTTGACACTTGATAAAGTTATATATTCAAAAAGTCTGATATTAGTTGTTGTTTTTTTCTCTTTCTCTCTCTCTCTCATCCCTTGTTTTCTTTCAGTTTCTCGATTTCTTATTTTTTCTCTCCCGTATATCTTCTCTTCAGCTTTTTTTTCATCGTTCTCCTCCCGAGTAGTTTCATCCTCGCTTCATTCTTCATACATTGTGAGTTGGTCAATCAATACTCATCTGCGTGCCATCCATCCCCTAGTACTCGTCTTGTTTTCTCTCTTTTTCATTATTTTTTCAGTTACCGTTCTACTGATCTCATTCTCCCAAAGAGGGTATATATATCTATCTATTTACCTATTTATCTATTTGATCTCTTCTGTCCTCACTTCTCCTTAATCCATCAGTGTCGTGCTTGCTTATAGATCGAACCTGGACGTCTATTTTCGTGATAGTCATTTCCGCTTCAACTAGTGAATCGCAGTACGACTTGCCACGACATTCATTGTAAACACTCACGATTATGTACGACTCACCATTTTACTGTTCCTACAAGCACACGATCTTCTTATTTTACGAGATGCAGTTTTTTCGACTCCATCTGAATTCTTTTTTGCTTAAGTGGAGACGTACAACTTTCCTGCCTGCCATTGAATAAAGTGTGTGTGTGTGTGTGTGTGTGTGTGTGTGTGTGTGTGTGTGTGTGTGTGTGTGTGTGTGTGTTGTGTGTGTGTGTGTGTGTGTGTGCGCGTGTGCGTGTGGTGCGTGTGTGTGTGTGTGTGTGTGTATATATAAACTTACAGAATAATATCGATCTACATATTTCTATACTCTTATCAAGACCTTCTCCGAAACAAAACAAAAATTAGGTTCTATTTTGGGAATGCTTTCGTCCGCGGCCAATAATAGCAGCAGTGGCCAGTCACGTGACGGCGTAATAGATTCCTTAACTATTCTTAGTAAAGTTCAATCACGACATCTTTTCATGGACTTGTTTTGACCAGTCCGCAACCAACTCCAGGTTCAAACTCAGCATCAAACAGGTTTCAACTCAGCCACTACATAACGCTGGATTTCTATGTTTCATTCACACACTGTCAACACTACTGAACTGATGATAATGTGACGTTGGCATTCCTGTAAAACCATCATACAGTTATATAAATCACAATGAGACTATGAATATTTTCTTAGCTGGGAATGTGGTTCAAACGGCCAATACACCTATACTGTAATGTTCTAATTCATCCACAGAAGAAGAAGAAAAAGAGTCAGATCATCGCTCACTTCATGAATATAAACGAGAAGGAACCCGAAATGATTCACGTTGCAGATCAAAACTGAATCTTCTCGTATTCCAGAGTTTACTTATTGGATTGGTGAGGAGCTTCCCCGAGTCAGGGCCAATAAAGTGTAATGGAAAGTAATAAAACGAAGGACCAATTCCAACGAGACTAAGATTAACAGTTATTAAAAGACAAACACCAGCAATACAAACACTCTGCATTTACGTGACAATTCCAGTAAGAAAAAATAAACTAGTATGCAAAAATCAATCGGAAAAAAAATATATACGCTGTCATCCAATATATAAGAAAATGTCTAACTTTCAACATAGCGACCTATATGATTAACTCGTAGTCTTTATGTTATCAGAGGAAGCATAAGGCAAGACATTATCTACTTCATCTCTGTGTGTGTGTGTGTGTGTGTGGGGTGTGTGTGTGTGTGTGTGTGTGTGTGTGTGTGTGTGGGGTGTTGTGTGTGTGTGTGGTGTGTGTGTGTGTTTAATGAGAGTCCATGGTAGGAAAGGGATACAAGAGGGAGGAAGGAGAGCTGAGAATGGGACAGAGGGCAAGAGCGAAGAGAGAAAGAGGAGAAGAGAGAGAGAGGAGGAGAGTAGAGAGAGAGAGAGAGAGAGAGAGGAGAGAGAGAGACGGAGAGAGAGAGAGAGAGAGAGAGAGAGAAAGTTGTTTATTATCCCTTCCTTTCCACAATATATTTTTTCTCTCATCCCTCTCTCGTCTTTTTTTTTCTTGCTCTATAGACATAACCTACCGAACCGTACCACATCTATGACTCTATGACTATTAATCATCCTCTCTCTCTCTCTCTCTCTCTCTCTCTCTCTCTCTCTCTCTCTCTCTTCTCTCTCTCTCTCTTCTCTCTCTCTCTCTCTCTCTCTCTCTCTCTCTCCACACCACGTCAATACTTCAATGAATATTTCCTCCTCCTCCTCCTCCTCCTCCTCCTCCTCTCTTCCTCTCTCTTCCTCCCCGTCATCGTCAGCATTAGGCCTTCAAACACAGAGCATTCACACACAAGTAAAAAAAAAAATGCAAGTTGATACGAGTTTATTTTCGATCAGACAAGTGAAAGAAAAAAAAGAGAGAGAAAGAGAAAGAAAAAGAGAGTAAGAGAGAAAAGAAAAGTGACATCGTACGAGTGAGCTTAAAATAAAAATGATTTGAGGAAAAAAAAAGACTTTAAGACACCTTTAAAAAGAAACTCAAATGCCACTAACAACCTTCCTGAAGCCAATACAAAAATCCAAGACCAAGTTAAAAGCCCACAAGAAGCTACTCTGTATGAAAGGGAAGACGACGTTCAATATCAAAGTTGTCCCAATTATGATCTAATCGCAATCTTCTCCTCACCTTTTTTCTGGGGTTAAAAATTTTTGTCGCCTTGAATAACGTTTTTTTCTTTCTTCTCTAACTTCCTCTGCAGAACTTTAGGAGTTTTTCCGTTTTTATTTTGTGTAATTGTTGTTTGATTGATCGATGTTGGAGAGAGGTGTGAGAAAGAGGAGGAGGAGGAGGAGGAGGAGGAGGAGGAGGAGGAGGAGGAGGAGGAGGAGGAGGAGGAAGAAGAGGAGAAGAGAGGAAGAGAGAGAGAGAGAGAGAGAGAGAGAGAGAGAGAGAGAGAGAGAGAGAGAGAGAGAGAGAGAGAGAGAGAGAGAGAGAGAGAGAGAGAGAGAGAGAGAGAGAGAGAGAGAGAGAGAGAGAGAGAGAGACCATACCTAAATACACACACTATTTCTGGAGACACGCAATGGTTTCCAGAGAAGTACAAAAAAAACAGACCGACACATCTACCTTCAGGGGAGAGATAAACATTTCCTCCTGTTATTGAAACTTATATAACAAGATAAAAAAAGAAACAAAAAACAGCCTCCCAATTAGTCTTCGCTTTGTAGGCTGTGGAAACAGAAAGAGGTTTCGTTTTCTCCCGACAAGGAATTGGGAGTTTATTTTACGGTAACAAAGACTGGAGTGGAAACAATAGTCTACGCCTCGTTTTGTGAAAACACGCCTCAAGGTTTCGTTAAGTGATCTGAGGAAACAGACAAGATGGAAATATAGCAGCGAAAGAGGCGACGAGCAAACTTTTCCTTCCTCTTCGTCAGGTGTGCTGCGTGATTAGAAAGTTGAAGTGCTTGCTGGCCCTCGACGGCGCCTTCACGTGCTTCGTCTGCTGATAATGACGAACGCGTCCACTTAAGTCTGTTTGGTGTGAAGAGGCGCGTCAGGGTTCAGGGTCAGGGTTCAAAACCAATTGTACTCGTACATTATTGTTTGTAATGAAGGATCGTCCTTCTGCTTCAAACAAACTTTTCATGCTGGAAAAACATTTCCTATTTTTTGAAATACGAAATTCGTCAGAACTTAACTTCACAGCCTGCTTGCTTTACTGTCATACTGTACACTGCATGCCTCTCTACATAACTAAGACATACACACTTCCTCTCTCGCTTAACCCAACAAGACATCAATTAAATGTTTGTATAAAGAGTACTAAAGAAGAATGATTATCCACGTTCAAACAAAAATTATAATGCACGGAGTCTGAGTAATGTGTAACTAATGTAAATATTTGTACCAACGAACATATTACTAAAATTTCTTCATCAAACTGCGGCAAATAAACAAAAATTTAAAGTTAGAGAAGAAATAACTCATATGCAGTCCCAAAAACTTTACATCAAAATCAATCACACATCAGCTAAGCAATCACCTTACTCATTCGGCAACACAACATTTCATCTGCCTTAAAATAAAGTTCAAATGCTCCTAAATAAAATAAACTTCCTACAAGAAAATCGTACACACAAACACCACTTCCACCACGTACATGCCCTCGAGCGCCAGCAAATCACGACTTCAACAGGTGAAGACTCTCATCCTTTAGCACTCCCGCAATGGTTAGCGCACCAATCCTCTTAGCAGGGGTTGTGGGCTGCATCGGGGGCGGTGATCCCAACCCTCCCGTGCACAACAAAGGCCTCGCCCACCTTCCTTGCGGCCTCCCTTCAGGTGCCTCGTCCACCCTGTGATATCTTCTTTTCAGGGCAGAATAAGGAAAGGTTCGCTATGGAGAAAAAAGCCACACGCTTTTTTTCTCTCTCCTTCTCCCTCTCTAAATGGAAAAAAGAGGCATATTTTTTCACTCCCTTTATGCTGTTTTGTAATATAATCACTTTCAAAACAGGTCATGAATGAGCGATGATATTAGCGGAAACGAGAGAAATACTTGTTTTCTTATACATCACAACACGTCGTCTTTGTTATTCTATTCAACACATTTTTTTCCCCCTCGCATTTTTCTAAGACAATACGCTGCCTGAAAGGAGAATAAAAGAAGTAAGTTTCCGCTTTTTTCCCGATAATAAGACGTCCACATATCGAGATTAATCGTGGCAGATGATGATGAGGCAAAGAAAGAAGAACTATATGGACCAACTTTGTGAGTAGAAGATCTACAAATGACAAAACTCTTACAAGGAGGGAAAGGAAGCGGTTACCACGTCCAATCAGAAGCAAAATTGGCGTCGAGTTCTTAGAATTATCCACATTTCTATTTTCGTTCCTTGAAATGTTATCTTTTTTCGCTTTTCCTAACAGCACGTCTGTCTTCATTTTAGACGAAAGAGAAAAATAAATGGAAAGGTCGTACTAAGTTGACATGTGAGGATTGATTGTTCACACATCGAGCGAGATCAATTCTTGTGTAATTCTTGCGGTCCTCAAGGGAATGTGAGGGAAGGATGTGTTCATTAATATTGTGTTGTTGGATTAGGTAGAAACGTGGATGGAGTCCGTGCTGTTT
>JAXIVD010004468.1:0-5000 GCA_036785275.1 Cancer borealis | reverse complement strand
ATGTAATGATGAGTTGAGGAAATGGTCTCGGGTACTGGTGCGTGTGCGTGTGCGTGTGCGTGTGCGTGTGCGTGTGCGTGTGCGTGTGTGTGTGCGTGTGCGTGTGCGTGTGTGTGTGTCATAAGACTAAGCGGCTTAAAGAAACTGCATTATTATTTTCTTGGCGGTCACAAGCGGGGTGCCTGAGGCTTGAACACTCGCTTCTCTACACTAGGGTGATGTGTTCTGTAAAGAAAGTAAAATGCCACCAAAATATAAAATGTGAGGCTGAAATTGCAGCTACAACAGATCAAAAAATAATCATAATGACTAAACTCGCCTGGGGGTGAGATCGAAACACACATTCTATTACCTATAAAAAACCGCTGAGGCTCTGCTCGTTAAAAAAAAAAAAATTTTTATAATGGTGTGCAACTTTCCTTTCCACATTTTAAAAATACAGGAAAAACAAAATTTGAGTTTTCTTAGAGGTCACTGTACCCTTAAGAAGCTCTTGTTACACCCCCTGCTCTTCCTCCTCCTACATCTCCTCTTCCTTTCCATGGCATTCCTCCTCTTACATATCCTTTTCCTCCTCCTTCCCCAAGCATGCAGTTAAGTGCCTCGTAATAAACCACCTGTGCGTGGAACGAGCATTGTCGCTGCCAGATGTGGAAGACAACCTACTCCTGAACCCTCGCTGCTGTCTGCCGTGGGACAGACGAACACTCAACCTTACTCCCTTACTCTTCATACTCCCGCCCGCCCGCCTTCCTTCCATGAAAAATATACACAGAATTCGTTATGCTGCCTCGGAATCGTGACCTGGCAACGAAAGAGTCCTCAGTGTCATCGTTCTTTTTCTTGAGAGTCCGTAGGGAAGGTTGCCGCCGTGACTCGGAACGTGGGGAGCAGCAAAGGTGAATGGTGGTGTGATGGCGGTGGTGGGCTCAGGTGAATGGTGATAGTGGTGGTGGTGATGGTGGTGGGCTCAGGTGAATGGTGATAGTGGTGGTGGTGATGGTGGTGAGCTCAGATGAATGGTGATAGTGGTGGTGGTGATGGTGGTGAGCTCAGGTGAATGGTGATAGTGGTAGTGGTGGTGGTGATGGTGAGCTCAGGTGAATGGTGATAGTGGTGGTGGTGATGGTGAGCTCAGGTGAATGGTGATAGTGGTGGTGGTGATGGTGAGCTCAGGTGAATGGACAGCTGCCTCCCAAAGTGTCTGTCAAACCCTCGCTCCCAACATTCATTCAATCTTCAATCTCTATCCTGATCAACTTCCACCCCCCCCCAACCCCTACCCTCCAGTATTCTTCCATCTCGCACTTCGATCTTCTTCCACATTTTACTTCAGTCTTCCTTCAACTCACTCCAGTTTCCCTCCACCTCTCCCTTTGATCTTCCTCCACCTCTCACTCCAAAATTTCTCCACCTCTCACTCCAATCTCCCTCTACCACTCATTTCAATCATCCTCCATCTCTCACTGCAATCTTCCTCCATCTTTCAATTCAATTTTCCTCCACCTTTCCCGCCATTCCTCCTTCCACCTCCCCTCGGCCTGCTTCATTCAATCTCACATGTACTGCACCGAAGGAAAAGTTTTGAATTAGTATCCATATCAGGTGGGCTCTTGATGCTTACATTTGGGTCAAGGGACGAAGCTCCTGCGGAATAAACGACGCGTTCCTCTCTCCTTAGTGCAAGATGGAAAGGCACCTCTCCTTCACAAGATTAAATACGAATAAAGAAATATGTGACTGATCCCAATCCTCTCCACGAATTTATCTAACCTAAAATTGAAAGAGACTCGATTTTTCTTTGCTTTAACACACCTGAAAGCAGTAACACATCCTTTCACAAGCATGTCCACAAACTATAATGAAGGTTTACGTCGCTGTACATTTTGTGACAATAACAAGTACCTTCCACAAGTAGCCACGAGATGTATTACGTTACGAGGAGTCACCGAGAGGCTGTGTGCTTGAGAGCAGACCAGGAACCGCGGCGCCTCTCACAGGGTGTCTCAGGAGAGGGTGTCTCGGGTATCGACCTGCCGCCCCTCGCTGACCTGCTCCCTGCGGTGCCGTGCAACAAAGGCGCCTCTTCAGAGTACCAAGCCTGAAGGGTGCACGAGTTCCTTGGTTTCTGCAGTAACTAACTTGATAATATCACCCAACTTTCTGCAGGACTATTTCGTTCATTCGACGTAAATCTTTCCTTCCTAAGGCGGTGGGTGAAAGTATGGGGAAGAGGAGGAAGAAGAAGAAGAGAAGGAAGAAAAGGAGGAAGAGGAGGAGGAAGGAGGAGTTGGAAGAAGAGAAGGAAGAGGAGGAGGAAGCGGAGGAGGAAGCGGAGGAGGAGGAGGAGGAGGAGGAGGAGGAGGAGGAGGAGGAGGAGGAGGAGGAGGAGGAGGAGGAGGAGGAAGAGGAGGAAGAGGAGGAGGAGGAGGAGGAGGAGGAGGAGGAGGAGGAGGAGGAGGAGGAGGAGGAGGAGGAGGAGCTTATGTACTACCCTTCACATGCACTGTTGGGACAAGCGAGAGGGAGAGTATGAGCGGCCTCTTATCCTCACCTTTCTCAGAACCAGCACCCGTGTACCGGACGTTGGTGATGAAAGCGAGGGAAAGGGAAAGGAAAGGGAACAGGACGACGACGAGAAAACAACACAAAACGTAGCACTAAAAAACTAAAAACATATTAACTTTACCCTTTGTGTCACGAGGCGGCGCATGGGGAGAGTGTGTCCCCTTGCATGGCTACCCCAGGATCATGTGACGCCACTGCACACTATATGGACGGTGACTGACTGGATGGGAACTGACTGAATGACTGACTGGATGGTGACTGACTGGATGGTGACTGATTGGATGGTGACTGTTTGGCTGGTGACTGAGTGGATGGAAACTAATTAGCTGGTGACTGACTGCATATAGATGGTTTCTAGCTATCGGGATAACTAAAGGTAACCAACTATTTAGAGAAAACTGGATAGACATGGAGTAAAAGAATGATGCTTGGATGAATGGTGACCTGACTGGCTGTATGGATGGTGGTGACTGACGTTAATAGATAGTGAGCATGACGTGGTATATCATGATAGAACGGTGAGTGACAGTGATTGATCGAATAACAACAATATTTTGATGTCCTGTAGAATCCATAATAACACACCTGAATGTCATTTGCAGCCACTGTTCTATTAAACCATATACTAAATGTCATAATATATACACACATACAGACCTAGATAATATAGCAAGTAGATTAGTACACACACACACACACACACACACACACACACACACACACACACACACACACACACACACACACACACACACACACACACGGTCCGCTAGCGTAGTGGTTAGCGCACTCGGCTCACAACCGAGGGACCAGGGTTCGATCCCCTGGGCGGACGGAGAATATTTGGGCGAGTCTCCTTTCACGTGTAGCCTCTGTTCACCTAGCAGTGAGTAGGTACGGGATGTAAGTCGAGGGGTTGTGACCTCGTTGTCCCGGTGTGTTGTGTGTGAGTGGTCTCGGTCCAACCCAAAGATTGGTCACTATGAGTTCTGAGCTCTTTCCATAGGGGGACGGCCGGCTGTCTCGAGAGAGACCAGCAGCAGACTGTGACAGTGAATACACACACACACACACACACACACACACACACACACACACACACACACACACACACACACACACACACACACACACACACACACACACACACACACACACACACACACACACACACACACACACATAAAACTTTAAACTTTAGAAAAGGCCCTAAAACTCTTCACATTTTATCTCTCCACAAACCTTTACCATCTAAACTCATAAGACTAAGCTAACGCACACGACACACACAGGACACACACACACACACACACACACACACACACACTGAACACACACACACACACACACACACACACACACTGAACACACACACACACACACACACACACACACACACACACACACACACACACACACACTGAACACACACACACACACACACACACACACACACACACACACACACACACACACACACACACACACACACATACACACACACACACTGAACACACACCAAGCTGCAACAATGAAGAAGCGAAACTTGATGGCCACTCGTGCTCACCAAGTAGGATTGAAAACTTATGACAGCACAAGGAAAGTTTAGTAATTACGTAGAGGAAGAAGCCTTTGTAGGTTGGCAATCATGTGGAGAAGGGACAAACTGGTGTGTGTGTGGGGGGGAGATGTGTAGTGTGTGTGTGTGTGTGTGTGTGTGTGTGTGTGTGTGTGTGTGTGTGCGTGTGTGTGTGTGTGTGTGTGTGTGTGTGTGTGTGTGTGTGTGTGTGTGTGTGTGTGGGAGGGGGATATGTGTGTGTGTGTGTATGTGTGTGTGTGTGTGTGTGTGTGTGTGTGTGTGTGTGTGTGTGTGTGTGTGTGTGTGTGTGTGTGTGTGTGTGTGTGTGTGTGTGTGTGTTGTAGTGGCAGAAACCTACATATCCATTAATAATAAAAATCAAAAGCGGCTCTTCTCTTCATAAAAAATACAATTAAACCAGAAATGCTAATCAAATCTTAATTATATGCACACCTTAATTAATTCCTACGCATCTTAAATTCCTATGATACTGTGTTACTAGGGAAAAACCATCCTATGAACCTTGGCTTCTCATTACACGACCTATGAGGTACCTATTCTGCAACACGGATTTATAAGCGAGGGAGGGAATGAGGATGCCAGAATGAACCCCTACTATATATACTCTTTACTTCTGTCTCTTTATTTTCAGTCTCATCTATTCCTTTCCCTTATTCCTTTCACTCCTCATCCTTTATCAATGGCTCCTTCTTTTCCAAAACTTTCCCCTTCCTCCTCCTGCTCACTACTCCCTCCATCTTTCACTGCTCAAAGGAGAAGGAGCGGATCGTCTCAGTGAGGAGAAAGACTAATCCTATTAATATCAAGATATAGAAAAAAGAAACCACAGATG
>JAXIVD010004467.1:0-35752 GCA_036785275.1 Cancer borealis | reverse complement strand
TTTTAGATGAAATAATTGTACTTCCAATGAGAGAGAGAGACAATTTTTCGTTCATGGTCACACACACACACACACACACACACACACACACACACACACACACACACACACACACACACACACACACTGACACAATGACCTGCACACAGCATTTTCTGATGTATCATTGAATATGACTGCACACATACGCACTAAGAGGGAGATATATATATATATATATATATATATATATATATATATATATATATATATATATATATATATATATATATATATATATATATATAAATTATATGAAAATAATGGGAAGGATGACACAAATCCAAGACTCACCATGGTAGCAACATCGCGCTGAACCACGTGCTTCTATCAGTAGCGACTTAGTGATGGACGGACAACTCCCCACCCCCCACTTGCCACAATCTCCACTCCCTCATCCTCCTTCGTCACCTCACCCTCACTCTCCTCCTGAACCATCTTTATCACCTCAGCCTCCTCCATCATCTGACCATCCTACGTCACCTGAGCCATCTTTATCACCTCACTCTCCCTCCCCGCACGTATCATTTCAACTTTCCCCGTCAAACATCTCTCTACTTGCCCAACAAGGTTCCTTCTCACCTCCCCGACCCCCTCCTCCCTCTCCATCTACAAACAGTAGAATTTTGCGCTGCATTGCACCAAAGAAGAATGTTGCCTCAGCAAACTCTGGAAGAAAAGAGATCACATATAAACATATCTTATAAGAAGTGTGTGTGTATGTGTGTCTGTGTGCGTGTGTATGTGGAGAGAGAGAGAGAGAGAGAGAGAGAGAGAGAGAGAGAGAGAGAGAGAGAGAGAGAGAGAGAGAGAGAGAGAGAGAGAGTAGGCTGTTGTGTACACACTGCCTCTCCCCTTTCCGCGATAAGAAGGAAAGGGGAGATAGCCTAGGCCGTAGACACACACAGCTGTCCTCCCCTACCACCTACACACTCACCCAGACACAATTTGTGTAAAATGAGTATTCAGTGAATTTTGAAAGTAACACTATTGTTGTTAGTACAATATAAATTATATCTACCTTGCGACTGGTGTGATGCCCTCCGTCGAATGTAGAGTCCCGTACCAGGTCTTCTTTTTAGAATATCTTGAGGGTGTGATACTGCATGAAACAGCAAAACACCAGCAAACACGGGCATAGTTGGAGTAAAATCCTCACATTCGTTCCATCTAAAATCATCTGCATTTGCAGCAGCACCTGTGGAAGCTTGTGCTGCAATTCTAGGTCTCATTATAGCTCTGCTACGCCCACGTGACCTTCCATGCCCACGAGATCCTGTGACAGTACGTGAGATACGCATACTTGATGTTTGCTCCGTGTCTTCATCACTATATTCATCACTACTGCTGTCTTCAATTTCTTCAAAATAATATTCACTGTCCTCGCTCTCTTCAGTAATTTCTAAATCACTGTCATATGACATATGCATATCAGTATCCATACTGCCTCTTTCACCCGGAGGGTGAGTTTCACCCGCCGTGTCTAGGGAGGTGCCAGATGTTTTCTCCATGAAGGAAAAAAGGTAAGTAAGGCGAATTTAGATCACTCATAGTGACAGCTGAGTTAGTGGAAAGAGTTGCCAATTACTTATACTCGCCTTTCGACTTGAAACAAACGCGCCAAAATACGAAAACGCGGCGGGAAAATTCATGATTACCGGAACGATCACCGTCTCACCAGACGGAGCACTATGATCGTACATGTACGATCCCCGGATGTTAAGGGTTAATTTACAAGAATCTATGGGCGTTTTTCTCTTTCTCATCCCATTAAAAATAATAATAATGGGATTGATATCTTAGAAAGCATGAAAAAGAGAATATAAATAAGTTTTGTTTTGTTTTGTTATAGTATAGTGAACATAAAGTGTAGTAAACGTAATTATCACCTTTAATTGTTCTCATTATAGGTAAACAATAGTACGTAATGAGTTGGCATTCCTTCTTTTCAACGGGTCTTTCTTTTTTTCTCTCTTTTTTTCTTTCTCTTTCTCTTTTACTCTTTTTTTTATGAGTTATTTTTATATATAGATATTTAGTATTTTTTCTATTATCATCTATTTTTCTTTGTCTTTTTTCCATTTATGTTATTTATTTGTTTCCTTTCATTCTCCTCTTCTTTGTATTGTGTGTAGATGCGCTTTTGTTTTGTAGTTTTTATACATTCTTTTGTTTTTGTATTTGTATTCCTTTTGTATCATCTGCCTCTATCATTTCTTCCTTTCTTTCTTTCATATATCTCTTTTTTTCTTCTCAATTTCATATTACACAGCAATTATACTTAATTTCCCTTATTTTACCCTATTTTTCCCTCTATTCATAACCTCTCATTAAGTAATTAAGTAATACTATTAATACCACTTATCCACTTTTTATACTGTAACATATCATATAATTTTCTCTTCTTACTCTAAATAGATGAAAACCTAAACGATTCTATATATCAACCTATCAATTTTATCACGTATATCATAATTTTTTTGTATATAATTTCCTTTTTTTCTCTCTAACCTAAACACAATGCACGTTTCACTTTCCTTTCCCTTTGTTCCGTGAGGCCAAGAAACCGTCTCTTTATATTTGATATCGTATTTTTGCCTCATATTGTTCGAGCTAAGATTACCGGAACAACCATTAGTATTATTAGCTGTAGTCTTTTTTTTCTCTCCTTCCTCCTGCTTTTGTTTTCACTGTGAGAGCAAGACAAGATTTATTACATTTTTTTTTTTTTTTTATACCTGAGAGAAGTTAATTATGTATCGTCATTGTGTGTGTACAGGTAATTATCCAGGTAGTTAGGTTAGGTTAGGTTAGGTTAGGTTTAGAGTGTAATGTTTCCTCACAAATCATGTTGGTAGTCACGCCTCATTTCTGCTCCTCATTCACTCATTCACTCATTGTTTGCCTGTCATTCACTCATTTACACGGGCTTGCTAGTCTGTTCTTAGTCAGCACTCTTTGATTTTTCTCTCTCTCTTGTTTGTCTTCGTGTTCAGCATTCATTGTCAGCACTCAGCGATCAGCATTTTTTTTGAAGATTCAGCACTTTTTCTTTAGTCTTCATGCAAGTTCTTCTTTGGGTAACTTAAGACTTTTGATTTATTTGAAGGTTATGATGTGTAAGTGTATATTAAGTTTTTTGTATTTTCTTTCTTTCTCTCATAGTTATGTTATATTTGTATTACTCGTCTTCCTCCTCCTCCTCCTCCTCCTCCTCCTCCTCCTCCTCCTCCTCCTCCTCCTTCTCTTAATATCACTTTCCGTATTATTTTCATTATCTTCACAATTTCTTTCTCTCACAACCATTTATAATACAATACACCGTACAATCCCTCACCACAGCCCCACCACACCCCAACCACACCCCAACCACACCCTTACTCTACCAGTGCCACCTTCCTCAGATTTCAACCTGGCACGGGGGAAGAGAGCCTTGCAGAGTGCCACCCTCTGGTCCTACGTTCCCGAGATGGCAGTGGACGGTAACTCAGACACCTGCTCCTTCACCCCACGCGGACCTGACCCTCGATGGTGGCAGGTGCATCTCGGGCATAAGTTCAATGTGATTACGGTCGGCATCACAATCAGTCCAGGTAAGTTTGATTAATTAAGTTATTTTATTTATTTATTTATTTATTTTTTTTTTGCTTAGTAGAGAACCGGGTAATGGTGATAAAAATATGTTATGATAAGGGTTCATTTGTGATTCCCGGTTCCCTATATAGATAAAAGAGTGGTTAGATAAAGGGAGGTTAAGTTAGGGTTGGTTCTTACAGGTGTGTTGATGTTTATGTACAGGTAAATTTTGTATAGGGTAAATATTTTTGTTTATTTATTTATTTTTTTGAAAGGTGTCATTTTTTTGTTCTTTTTTCCAAGTTATATTTTATTGATTAGTTGTGTTCATGTTCTTCATAGTTTTGTTCGCATCTTCACGTAACACTTAAATTTTTTTTATATATTTTTTTGTCATTTGTACTACTTACACACTTTCAACATGACAGTAATACACATTTTTCTTTTTATTTTTCTTCTTCTTCGTCGTCATTCAGTTCAGGAAGAAGAAATGTGAACACTTTTTTATCATCATTATCATTATTATTATCTTTTTATTATACTTTTACTTTCTATTTATAACTACTACAAACTTACGTGTTATATTTTACTATTATTTTTTTTAAATCTTTTTGTTCCCAAACCAAGTAATTCATTTTGGTCAAACAATTGTACATTTTTATATAAGATTCTTACCGGAAACAACAGATTACTACCTAGTGTTGCAACTCCTTACGTTTTACCTGTGCTACGCTAACTCATCTGTAATCAGTAGTAGTAGTAGTAGTAGTAGTAGTAGTAACAGTAATAGTAATAGTAATAGTAATAGTAGTAAATGTGTGTGTTTAAACTTGACTAACTCCCCTTCACACACACACACACACACACACACACACACACACACACACACACACACACACACACACACACACACACACACACACACACACACACACCTGCGTCACTAATCAGGTAAAATTCCGAAGCTTCATTCTTATCTCGCTCAATGATTCGAAACATTTACATAGTTACGAAGCATTAACGAAGGAGGAGGAGGAGGAGGAGGAGGAGCCTTGAACATCTCTCCCCTAGTACTCCCACCCACCCCCTCAACTATCCTCCCTCCCTCTCTCTCCCTTCTAAAAAATAACGGAATGCAATGAATAAAGAGGATGAAGAATGAAGGAAAGAAAGAAAGAAAGAAAGAAGGAAAGAATAGAAGGAAAAAAAGTGATTACGTGTTGCTTTGTGAGGTTAGTGTAATGGTTGGTCAGGGCATGACTCAACACACGCACACACACACACACACACACACACACACACACACACACACACACACACACACACACACACCAAGGTAATCCAGCTAAGATATACACTGAAATATATTGAACTAAGTAAAAAAAACTAAAAAAATAAAATAAATAGATAAATTAATACGTAGATAGATAGATAGATAGATAGATAGATAGATAGATAGATAGATAAATAGATTAAATATATTTGTTAAGAGAAATGAAAATCGTTGGAAATATTGGTCAAATTTACGTGATCTCTATATTTTTTGTGTATATAATTCTTGTTTCATATCATTCATTTATTATTGTTTCTGTTTGACCTTTTCCTGTATATTTACTTTTATTAACTGTATTGGAGGAGAAAGAGGAGAAGAAGAAGGAGAAGGAGAAGGAGGAAGAGGAGGAGGAGGAGGAGGAAGATCGATAACAAAACAGATAGGAGGAAGATGAGGAGGAGAGAAAAAACGAATGAATGGAGAATGTATATAAGCAAGGAAGAAAGGAAGGAAGGAAGGAAGGAAAGAAAGGAAGAAAGGAAGAAAGGAAGGAAGGAAGGAAGGAAGTAGATATAGAAAGACTGTGGTGTGGGTGTGGTTGAGCGTGTGGTGATGATTGTGGTGATTGTGGTGGTGACGGTGGTGGTGTGGCGCGAAATTTTATACACACCTAAAATTACATCCGGGTTGTATTTGCGATTTTTTTCCCTCATAATTTTTTCCCCTCTTTTTTTTCCCCTTCAAGATGCGTGCTTTCAAGGTCACTGCTTGGGTGGAGTAAGCTAACACACTCCACCTCATCCACTTAGCTGTTCCACTTAAATTGACGACTCCTTATACAGTCTGAGGGGAGAGAGAGAGAGAGAGAGAGAGAGAGAGAGAGAGAGAGAGAGAGAGAGAGAGAGAGAGAGAGAGAGAGAGAGAGAGAGAGGAAATCATTATAGTAAATAGACATATAGACATGGAAGTAGTTTATATATTTGTTAGAGACACACACACACACACACACACACACACACACACACACACACACACACACACACACACACACACACACACACATACTAGTTGTCATTTTGTAACGATATCACTCGAGCGGCAAACATTCTATTATCTCTCTCTCTCTCTCTCTCTCTCTCTCTCTCTCTCTCTCTCTCTCTCTCTCTCTCTCTCTCTCTCTCTCTCTCTCTCTCTCGAATGACAGTTATTTGCTTATTGCTTTTTTGTCTTCACGTCACTCTCCACACACACACACACACACACACCACACACACACACACACACACACACACACACACACACACACACACACACACACACACACACACTTGAGCAATACAAAACTAGCTCATTGAAGCGTTTTATATATGATGCTTGACTAGGCTTGTGTGTGTGTGTGTGTGTGTGTGTGTGTGTGTGTGTGGAGGAGGAGGAGGAGGAGATAAGGCGTTATCTCCCTCTTTCCTACTTACATCCTTATCTGAGAGAGAGAGAGAGAGAGAGAGAGAGAGAGAGAGAGAGAGAGAGAGAGAGAGAGAGAGAGAGAGAGAGAGAGAGAGAGAGAGAGAGAGAGAGAGAATTATAACATCCCATACCACAACTAAACTACTCTTAGAATGTTAACAAGAAAAAAACAACAACAACAACAACAACAACAACAATAACAACAACGTAAAGCAAGTCTAGACATTCATTTTATTGCCGATATTAACCCCATTCCTATACAAATTCTTCAACCTTTATATAGAATCCTACCACTCTCTCCTCACCTCCTTCCCTCCTTCAGGCTCGGTGCAGGAATTCACTATCTACGTCATCGAACTCCTGACGGACAACAAGGCGCTCTACAAACCTTGCACCACATTTAAGGTACGTTTTTAAAGGTTATTTTGAAAGGTTGATATTAGATAAGACACCCCTTAAATTCTCCGGTTTTCTGTAAGTGGTTATTTATGTTAGGTTATTTTATGAACTTATTATTGTTAATATGTTATTTATGAGTGTTTTTTTTTATATTTATTGTTCTTTATTGATATATATGGGTATACAGACACTCAATACCTTTTTTAAAATCTTGTATATGTATGTTTATGTATGTATTTGTTTGTATGTATGATTTTCCAGAGCTTTTTCAGACCCGTCTAGTATGAAATTATATGTATCAATGGATTTTCAGTATATAATTGTATGTATGAATGTATGTTCCAAAGTTTTTCCAGACCCGCCCAGTATGTAATTGTATGTATGCATAGTTTTTCCAGTATGTATGTATGGTATTCCAGTCCTTATTCCAGTATGTATGAGGTTTCAGAGCGTCTTCAAGTATGAGTAGTGTTCCAGAGAGCATTCCAGTATGTAATTATATATATTTATGGTGTTCCAGGGAATATTTCAGTATGCATGTCGTTCCAGTGGGCTTTCCAGTATGTAATTATATAAGTTTATGGTGTTCCAGGGAGTATTTCAGTATGTATGTTGTTCCGGTGGGCTTTCCAGTATATAATTAAGTGTATGTGTGTTGTTCCAGGGTGTGTTCCAGACCCGCAAAGCCCTGTTCCATTGTAACGATGGCTTAGGTCATCCTGGGCAGTTTGTTTACATCCGGGACGACAGAGACGACCAAGAGTATTTCGGTCTGTGTGAAGTGGAAGTGTTTGCATTCAGAGGTGAGTAGTAGTAGTAGTAGTAGTAGTAGTAGTAGTAGTAGTAGTAGTAGTAGTAATAGTAGTAGTAGTAGTTGTAGCATTTATAAAATCCTTTTTTTCATTTTTTTACCTGGTGTTGCGGAAAAAAAAAAAAATGTACGTATTCTTTTTTTTTCTCTAATTTTCTTTTTTAGCTCCTTTTTTGTTTCTTTTGTTACTATAAGAAGAGAGAAAATTATGATAACTTCTTCACTTTTCTTTTTGTTTTTATTCTCTTTTTTTTCTCTTTTCTTTCTATCTTTTTTTTTCCTTCGAGTTTCATTCACACGCTTGTCACACGTCACTTATTTTCTCTTTTTATTTGTTTTTCCTTTCTTTCTTTTATCGTGTAGTGTTTGATTCTCTCTCTCTCTCTCTCTCTCTTTTTCTCTCTCTTTTTTTTTTTTTCTCTCTCTCTCTCTCTCTCTCTCTCTCTCTCTCTCTCTCTCTCTCAGGTACTGTATTTTATCGCCTCCAATTACCTCACTTTCCCTTCCTTATTGAAACCACAAGGAGAGAGAGAGAGAGAGAGAGAGAGAGAGAGAGAGAGAGAGAGAGAGAGAGAGAGAGAGAGAGAGAGAGAGAGAGAGAGAGAGAGAGAGAGAGAGACCTTCACCTAAGTTATTTCCAGTCATTCCTCAATTTTGTAATCAAGTTATTTCTTTTCCCTTTTCTTATTTCATCATTATTGTTAATTTATTTTTTATATTTCTCACTTCGTATTTTCATGTTTTATTACTTTTTATTTATTCTCGATCTCATTTATTTATTTATTAATTATTGTATTATTCTTATTATTTTTTGCTACGGCTCCTTGTTTCTTGTTCTCAATTAATTTTACATTCATTTTTATTTTATATATATTACTATCACTATATTTTTTCCTGCGTGTCACTTACTTGTATTATGTCATTGTATTATATAACTTTTGAGTGTGTGTGCGTGTGTGCGTGTGTGCGCGCGTGTGTGTGTGTGTGTGTGTGTGTGTGTGTGTGTGTGTGTGTGTGTGTGTGTGTGTGTGTGTGTTTTTCTTTGAGTTTTCCTTCCTCCTTTCTCTTATCATATTACTTCATTGTATTTCCTCACAATTCATCAGCTATTTTACTTTTTTTTAATTTTTATATTAACGTATATTTATTATTATTTTTTTTAATGTTACGTCTTGTTGCAACAGAATATTTCCGTATCATGCAATTTGTTCATTTATTTACCTCCATACTGCCTTCCCTCACTCCACACTCCCTCCACTCCCTCCACACTCCCTCCCCTCACTCCACACTCCCTCCCCTCACTCCACACTCCTTCCTTCATTCCACACTTCCCCTCACTTTACTCTTCCTCCCCTCAACATCCCCTTCCCTCTCACCACTTCTTCCCTTCACTCCCTTCCCCTCACACCACCTCCTTCCCCTCACACCATCTCCTTCCCTCACTCCATACCCTTTCCCCTCACTCCACATCCCCTCACTCCACCTTCCCCAACAGAGCGCATACCTTGTGGAGAGCCTGAGGTGCCGGTGGAAGGTGAGGTGGAGAGGGAAGGTGAGGGGAAGGCGAGGTACACGTGCCGGCCAGGATTCAGACTGGAAGGTGACGAGCTGATGACGTGTTCTTCTAAGGGCAAGTGGCAAGGACAGTCCCCTAAGTGTAAAGGTAAAGTGTGTGTGTGTGTGTGTGTGTGTGTGTGTGTGTGTGTGTGTGTGTGTGTGTGTGAGAGAGAGAGAGAGAGAGAGAGAGAGAGAGAGAGAGAGAGAGAGAGAGAGAGAGAGAGAGAGAGAGAGAGAGAGAGAGAGAGAGAGAGAGAGAGAGAGAGAGAGAGAGACAGAGATGTATAATGAAGGGTGATTAAGTGTGTGAGTAAGTGTGTGTGTGAGTGAGTGAGTAAATGAGTGAATGAATGAGTGAGTGAGAGTGAATGAGTGAATGAAAGAGAGAGAGAGAGAGAGAGAGTAAGAGAGAGAGTTTGTTTAGGTGTATCAATTTCGCTTTCTCTCAAATTTTTTTCTTTCTTTCTTTTTAATTAGTTTATGTGTTTATGTTTTTTTGTTTGTCTTTTTTTTTTTTGTTTTGTTGTGAGAAATGTGGTCGTGTCGTGTCTTTCTCCTTTTTCTCTTTTTTTCTTTCTTTTTTTCTTTCTTTTCCAGTTGATTTCGCGCTTTTTCTCCTTATTTGTCCATTTCTTATCATAACTCTATTCTCTCTCTCTCTCTCTCTCTCTCTCTCTTTTTTTTTCTCTTCCTTCTCATAAGTTTCTCCAATTTCTAATTTTCACTTGTGGTATTTTCTTTCATTTATATATTCATTCATTTACTTTTTTTTCCTTACCCTTTGTTTAATATTGAGTTTCTTTATTTTTCTACTTTACTCTAATTTCCTGTTTTTCTGACCCTCGTGCGTGTGTGTGTGTGTGTGTGTGTGTGTGTGTGTGTGTGTGTGTGTGTTAAGAAAATAATAAAGATGTTATTTCTATATCTATAACATTGAATACCAACTAACAATGCTGCTAACTTAATTATATACACTACTACTACTCCTACTACTACTACTACTACTACTACTACTACTACTACTACTACTACTACTACTACTACTACTCCTACTACTACTACTACTACTACTCCTACTACTACTACTACTACTACTACTACTACTACTACTAGTCCTACAACTACTACTACTACTACTACTACTACTACTACTACTACTACTACTACTACTACAACTACTACAACCACTACTACAAAAACAACACATATACACACTAACCATTTCCTACATTGAATAATATATACACATACCTTCAAAAAATATCCTAAAACCCATTAACACACACTTAACAACACCCATTAACCTAGTACCACATTTTAACCCGTTCCTATACCCCTCAAAAATACCCTAATCCTACCCTAATTCATATCTTAGAACCCTTAACACACACCCATTAAAATAGCACCTCTTCAAAAATACCCTATACCCACCCTAATATATACCCAAGAACCCCTTAACCCATTACCCTAGTACCTTAATCTAACCCCTTCCCGCCCCCCCCCAGAATCGCAGTGCCCCACCCCAGAACAAATATCCAATGGTTTCATGGAGGTGGCCAACTTCCGGGGTGTGTACGGTCATGGCACAGTGGTTACGTACAGCTGCAGCCCTGGTTACCGGCTCCAAGGGGCTGCCTCGCACACCTGTGACAGTACCGGGGCGTGGAGTAATGAACCACCTGTGTGTAAAGGTGTGTGGTGGTGGTGTGTGGTGTGGTGTGGTGTGGGGTGGGGTGGGGTGGGTAGAATTAGGTTAGGTTGTGATGTGTGTGGTTTGGTTTGGTTTGGTTGGGTTGGGTTTGGTAGAATTAGTTTAAAGAATTATGTTTGGTTTGGTTGACCTTGGTAGAATTAGGTAAGAAAAATTATGTGTGGTTTGGTTTGGTGGAATTTGGTTAGAAAATGATGTGTTTGGTTGAAAAATAATGTGTGGTTTGGTTTGGTTAGAAAAATATGTTTGGTTAGGTTTAATGTGTTAAGATTTGGTTATAAAATGTAGTGTGTGTGTGTTTGTGAAATTTGGTTTGAGATACAGTATATATAAATGTGTAGTTTGATATAGTGTTAAAAGCCAATTATCTGAGTAAATATAATGTTTAATAAGAAACAATTAAGATAGGAAGAAAGGAAAAATCATTGCTTTATTAATGCTTAAACACAAATAATCTTACATGGGATAATTGGTTTCCTTTTTCCTATATATCTAACAAACTCAAAACACAAACACACATACACACACACACACAAACTTAACCTCATTGTATCTTCCAGCTGTGACGTGCGGGCCTCCACCTCTCTTCCCTAACGCACGTCACATCCTCCTTAACTCCTCGACAAGCTGGAACGGCATCGCTGTCTACACCTGCACGGACGGATACAGACTCCACACAGGTAACACAGAGAGAGAGAGGGAGGGAGAGAAGGTAACACAGAGAGAGGTAGAGAGAGAGAGAAGGTTACACAGAGAGAGGGAAGGTAATATATATATAGAGACAGGGAAGGTAATATATAGAGAGAGGGAGAGAGAGAGAGGATTACATAGAGAGAGAGTAACACAGAGAGATGGGGAGGGAGAGAAAAGAAAACATAGAGAGAGTAAAGTAAAGAGAATAGAGAGAGGGAAGGGGACAAAGTATTATATCTGTGGCTATGAATACAGTATTAAACTTTAGCTATATTTCTTTTCTTTCAAGTGCAGAAGAGAGAATGGATAGATAGATAGATGAATGAATATTGAAATGATGGAATTGAATGCTATATATATACAGTAATAGATAGGTTGTGTATGTATAAGCAAGGTGAAAATACAGGTGTTTACAATATATACAGTAATAGAAAGTTTATGTGTGTACAGGTAAGGTAAGGTAAGGTAAGGTGAGGTGAAGATACAGGTGTTTACATACTACAACTTATTCTTACACCACACTATATTTCACTTTTATATTCCTCCTTCACAGACACCAAGGACACCGTCACCACCTGCCTGGAGGAGGGGGCGTGGCGGGCTGTCAACGTCACCTGTGTCCCCGTGGAAGTCCCCTCACCCCCCCTGGCCGGGCTGAGGAATGATGGAGGACGAGCCCTCTCCTTCGACCTTGCACCGCTACCACCAGGGGACGGGCAGGGGACTCAGGGGCTAGTGGTGGCCTTGGCGGTGGTGGCCGGTCTACTCACAGCGGCTATGCTAGTTGTAGGGACATTACTAGCTCGCCGGCACCTCTCCTCCACCTCTGGGTCCCTCCGCTCTCTGGTCAAGGCATCCCACAGCAAGGAGTCAGCTATGAATGGTGGTATCGTAGGACCCCAACACCCCTCCTTCTCTCCTTCAGGCAGTAACCTCACCTTAGGTCCTAGTGAGGCGGAGGACCCACCCAACACAGACAACCTCAGGTCATCACTCTATCAACAGAACCTCCTTAACCTCCCCCTCCAGCCACACCCTCAGATGACCTCCATAACAGAGTCCGAGCTTGACGATGACCCTAACTATGCGCACATCGTTGGAGGGAACGAGCCGCCCTACGAGAGGGTGCGGAACAGGTCTGAGCACAGCTACGAGACCTTACGGAAGAAGTCTATCGCATCGGAGAGTGATGGAGAGAGTACGATGGAAGACCAGCTGGATAAGGACAGTGATGGGTATGAGTCAGTGTCTAAGGGGAGGGAGCCAAGCTATGAGGCGGTGGAGATGAGTAACCATGACTATGAGACACTAAAGAATAAGGACCCAGGGTATGAGGTGGTACACAACACTCATGACCACGGCTACGAGACTGTTTCAGAAGCCAGCCGTCCACCACATAGCTATGAGACCCTCAAACCACGCCCACCACCACCCAGGACAGAGAACCAATCCTCCCCCACCTCCACACCTCCCTCACCATCCTCCCCTGAAGCTGAGACAGTCCCTGATATCCTGCAGGACCTCACAGCCATGCCAGAAGGAATCCCACCGGAGATACAAGCCCTGTACGCGCGTGTGGATAAAAGTAAGAAGAAGAGTAGAAGAAAACCATCCATACAGAAGGAAAGTGAGGGTCGGACATCACCTCCACTTCCTCCACATTCACCAGTCAGTCATGTCTCCTCCACCTCCTCCTCCCCCTCCACCAAAGATATCTTCCCCGCAGAGAGAGGGAGCGAGGGAGTCTCAGGACATCCAAGTGCAACCAAAGACTTAATACGGAAGTTTAATCGCCTGAACAGTGACGAGGAAACTGCACAATCCCAGCCAAGGAGCCGGCAGGGTAGTGTAGCGAGTGACACAGGCAGCCTCAGACCCCTGCCGCCCCTCCCTGGCAGCCCACCCCCCCTCACACCCTGCTAGCTAACCCTGTAATGTGTTAAGTATAGTCACCTGTGTGTATGTATTTGGGTGTATTATATGTATGTTGTTAAGGGAATACTCAATACTTTATGTAATTTTTAATGATTGATGTGTGTGTTAATGTGAAGAACTTGTTAATTGTGTGATGTAAGGAATTATTAAGCCTTGAGATTGTTGGATTATATTGTTTTATTTTTTATTTTTATTATATCTTATAATGAAGATGTGAAAGTTTGGTGAAAAGATAATACCAGTCATCAATTTTATTTCATGTTTTTCTTTTGTTTTTAAATGTTATATAAAGAAGCTGATATTAAGAGGGAGACATTATGAAAAGAAAATTTGATGCATAATAAAAACAAATTCCTTATGTATTAAACTTTGTAACATATATTTCGAAAGTTAATCTGAGGAATGACATAATTATTTTTTGCTCATGAATTTATATCTCTCACTGCCTTAACTTATTTCAGAAAAGAGAAAAAATCACTAATTCTAAAACTGGAAAGCCTAAAGAAAAATACCTTAAAATAAAGTGCATTTTTGTAATATATTTTTATACTCAACCATGTATCAAAACTGTATGTATATTCATGTATATTCAACGTATAGCCTTAGACAATTGTGATATATTAATGTATAAATCTGTATATATTTATTTTTTAACATGTCAGTCAGTCAGTCAGTCAGTCATTTAGTTAGTCAGTGAGTCAGTCAATCAGTCAAATCAGTCAGTCAGTCAAATCAGTCAAGTTCTATATAAGTTGAGGGGAAGTAAATACATAAGACTCCTCCCCTCTTTTCCTCATCCCTTAACACCTCTCCCTCTCTCCTCCTTCCCTTATAAATTCTCCACTTCCTCATCCTATGCCACTTCTTCCAACCAAACCTTTCCCCTAAATTTTTCTCTTAAACTCCACTCTTCCACTCTCATTCCTTTCCACTTGCATCCATAGCCTTTCACCTCTACCATCCCTTCCCACCTCCACCCACATCCTTCTACCCCTTTCCACACCCTTTTACCTCCACCTCACCTTCCCACCTCCACCCAAAGCCTTCCACCCTTTCCCACCTCCACCCATTGTCTTCCCTTCTCCACCCACCCACCCATCCCTTCCACTTTCTTTTATATAGACTCACCAATGCATTTATACTTTATTATTATTATTATTATTATTATTATTATTATTATTATTATTATTATTATTATTCAACCAGCCACGCCCAGGACACTGTATATGCATTATTAATACTGTATTTTGCTTTGTGTATGGGAAGAAGAAAATGCAATTAGGATTTTTATGTATGACTTGACATGTATATATGCGATAAAACAATGCCATTTAATAATACTTGTGTTCTTTTGATTCATCCATTCACTATATATATTGAAATGCAGGGAATGGCAGGCTAATTAATGGACTGTTTGTGATGCTTCCAATTTAATTTCAAATAGGCCTACTGAATGTACCTTTTTTTTGTTATGTTTAGTCTGCCCTTAGATCCTGTATTCCCAAGGGGATACTGCATTATATAAATGTTTTTACTCACATCATTCATACTTTCATACTATTTGTTTATATTAAGGTTTATATTAGAATTGTTTTTCCAAACTTTCAAATCCTATGCAGTCAACCCCTCCCACCAGACAGTTTTCTATGGAAAGAAATTAATATCATAATCTAATCACTATTAATAGTCATTAACTTGTCAAAATGCTCTCCATAGTCTAATATAATTAACCTACTTAGTTATCTTCCCATAAAACTTTGTTAAGGATGACGTAATATTGCACCATGTGATGTGATCCCACACCCCAGGGCCTGTCCCTGAGGAAAGTCACGTAGACAAAAATGTTCCCCTATATATTAATCCAGAGATCAGGTTCAATAGATATCTAAATGTCACTTATTTAGCGTCAAAATTAATTTCCTATAAATTGATAACTATTTCACGTCTCAATAATCAATTAATAATAAGATCAAAGGAGGAATATCCTCGAAACCCCCCCTTCCCCCTTCTCATCTCCCGCCTTTTTCCCAGACAGCGTCATTCGTGGCTCACCCTCCATTGTGTTCGCAGGTGAGTGACATCGCTCTCGAAATCCCTCAATATTTGTGAAATCCAATACCTCTCGCCATTATTATATAGTCCACAATCTTCCCCAGTAGTCTGACAATACATGTAAACCCCTATTGAGATCTATTACAAGTGGATAATATCAATTTCCTTCTCTTAAAGAAGGACAACGTGGTTTCAAAACCGCATGGTCCCCTATTCTCTATAAAATATTTCATGGTGTACAATATACATTTTTCCCGGTAATTTCTATGTTATTGTGACTGTGTATTAACTTCTGAGTTAAGGAAGTGAATTATGATTCGTGGCTCACCCTCCATTGTGTTCGCAGGACTCCACCATCACACCTATACAGTGAACACATTTCCCACTATGTATTTGTTAGTAATGTCAAACCACGGGGTGAATTATGCCCCATCTAAGATATTTTTCTTTGTTGTATAAGGGAACCACGTGGGCTTGTTTTAAGATGTAGTTGTATTAGGTTGGCCAAAGTAATTTTTTTTGTTAGTTCTTCAGGGTAGGAAGGAAATTCAATGTTCGTGGAAGATGAATATGTCGGAAATGTTGAACCCAGAAAATAATGTTTTCACCCTAGTTTAGGAAAAATTCTCTGAGAAAAGGTTACTTAACCACTCTCAGGTACAGTTACTAAATTCACAACATTTACAGGGTGACATAATTAGGGAAGGGAGTTAAGGGTATAAAGTTTGTTTTAGTGTATGAAAAGAAATTGATATCTCTGAATGAGATAAAGGAAGACCAACTCAGTGTGTACGTTTATGGTCGTTTTCTCTGTTGTAAATAGTTAAGCTTCTGATGCCTTAGTGTATGTTTAAGGTATATTCCATCCCAACTATACAGTAAATAAAGAACTAGTAAATCTAAAGAAGTGATTTCGTATTATAATAACCTCTGTTGGTGTGGTAATGTTAATAGGGAGGTGCTCAACACTCTTGAAAAAGGATATGAAACAAATCCACGAATCCATGTGCCTTATTGAAACTCAGTCCACTCTACCAAATAACTAAATCGTTAAATCAGTTCCCCCTTTCTTTTCATTGGTCGCCTATATTTCCCTGGTAGTAATTATTTTCTCTTTCGAATATTTTAACTTCCCTTTAGGAAGAAATTAAATTCCCTGAGAATCCCCTAATTCTCATTAAACCTTTGGGGGTGGTGGCAGCTTTCTTTTCTTAATATCCAGGGAAATATCCAACATCAGGGACCATTAATTAATATAATTAATCAAAGTAAATATATTTTTAATTGCCATGAGAGTTCCCCATTCGAAGTTAATTTAATGACAAGGCACCACACTGGTGGTCCTTCAGCAGTGAAGTGAAAGTAAAACAAATTAATTAAATAAAGAATAGAATAACAGAACAACAATTAACAAAATAAATAAATATAAAAAATAACGCCCCCGTCCCCCCCCCCGGGCACCACACTGATGGCTTAAGCGGTGGGATTCAAAGTGTTTTGAGCACTACCTAACAATTACCACAGCAAGTGAGGATGAAAAAGTTTCTTGTCATGCAATAATCAAGTAAGAGGAATGATAAATGAAGTAGTTGTACTCAGGGCCCTACGTGACACATGATTTGTTCTTTTGCTAAGGTATAGCTCTGGGTTAGGTTAAGTTAGCCTGGATTAAGGTACCCTAACGATTATCCCGCTATAGTTTGGATAACTCGGGAAACGTTAGATGTAAAGGAAGATAATGATTTTGTGGAAGCAAGTTGATGTTATTTTTGTTTAATTAGGCACCTATTTGTGTCAGGTTTTGCCCACATTGCCGTAATCATTTAGTAAAGCTCGAGTTTATTTTTTTTTGTGATGAAATTAAGTAAGGTTAGTGAGTTAAAGATTCAACAACTTAGAGGCACCCTAAACTTCCAACACAAACAAAACACACACACTGTTCTGGAGAGCATGGAGCAGTACGTCGCAGGCCTCGGAATGCCCCAGTCTATGGTCCACGACAACGGATTGGAGTCCGTGTCGCAGCAGTTCAAGATCTCTACAGGAGACATCGGATTCTCAGTCTTCACATGGCAGTCAAGACCAAAGCCACATGTGGACAAAGAGGAGTGGTTACTGACTCCTCTGGAAGTTTTGTGTGCCGGGAAAGACAATGATGAACCGATGCCTCCACGGCTGTGTGAGGGACCTGAGTGATGTATTGAGGAGTGTGGATACAGTGGCTGGGCAGAAACAACCCCAAAGAACTATGCCACAATGGGTGTTAGTTTTAAGGTGTAGAGGAACAGGTTTGGACAATTAGTGGTGCTAAGTTGCAATCCCCTTGGAGGTATGTTGTTGGTGGATCGACCCAGGTGTGACAGGTCGATAGACTATCCACCTTAATTCCCCCGGGCCTAGTTTGAGCCCTGAAGGAGTGGTGAACTTTTAAACTAGAAGATAAGTTCACAGGATTGTGTGTAGTTCACACAATGGACTAGTTCAGGAAGCTGTAGGCCACTTTAACGTGAGGGAATCACACCTGGTAGTAGTGTGATTAGGCCTCTAAGCTACAGTCTGCCGGTGTTAGGAGGTGGAGGAGACATCAGGACGTAGCCTAAGCTCTGTCAAATGCTTCCTGTATGACCACTTGCTGCGGAAACGAATGAAGGGTGATTGAATGCGAATGTTGTGAGCAAATGAAGATGAATGACTGAGAATTTATGTTATTGTTTGTTTTGGTGTGAAAGTCAAGGGCTGGAAGGCTCAACTTAGCTACCGAGTGTCCGGGATCTTGTACAGTTGACGAGATCATCCATACTTCTCTCATGAGTATGTGGACTGGGGTGTGCCCTACAATAATCTGAACTACAGCCAAGTAGCAGCAGTAGCCAGGCAATTGGTTTCTCAGGAACCACATATTACGTTGCCAGTGTTTTAGCCAGGAAGGGCTGCAGAAGTAGTGGAGTGGTGGGGAAGGTCGAGTGAATGTTAGACTGATGGAAAACCAAGGTGGGTTGTAACCTTAGTGACCACTAAACCAGTTCCTAAATGGTAAACCTGTTAGGATGTAATTTTTTATTATTAGTGAGTAAAAACATTTCACCCGGAGGGAAAAGTCGTGTGATGCTTCCAATTTAATTTCAAATAGGCCTACTGAATGTACCTTTTTTTTGTTATGTTTAGTCTGCCCTTAGATCCTGTATTCCCAAGGGGATACTGCATTATATAAATGTTTTTACTCACATCATTCATACTTTCATACTATTTGTTTATATTAAGGTTTATATTAGAATTGTTTTTCCAAACTTTCAAATCCTATGCAGTCAACCCCTCCCACCAGACAGTTTTCTATGGAAAGAAATTAATATCATAATCTAATCACTATTAATAGTCATTAACTTGTCAAAATGCTCTCCATAGTCTAATATAATTAACCTACTTAGTTATCTTCCCATAAAACTTTGTTAAGGATGACGTAATATTGCACCATGTGATGTGATCCCACACCCCAGGGCCTGTCCCTGAGGAAAGTCACGTAGACAAAAATGTTCCCCTATATATTAATCCAGAGATCAGGTTCAATAGATATCTAAATGTCACTTATTTAGCGTCAAAATTAATTTCCTATAAATTGATAACTATTTCACGTCTCAATAATCAATTAATAATAAGATCAAAGGAGGAATATCCTCGAAACCCCCCCTTCCCCCTTCTCATCTCCCGCCTTTTTCCCAGACAGCGTCATTCGTGGCTCACCCTCCATTGTGTTCGCAGGTGAGTGACATCGCTCTCGAAATCCCTCAATATTTGTGAAATCCAATACCTCTCGCCATTATTATATAGTCCACAATCTTCCCCAGTAGTCTGACAATACATGTAAACCCCTATTGAGATCTATTACAAGTGGATAATATCAATTTCCTTCTCTTAAAGAAGGACAACGTGGTTTCAAAACCGCATGGTCCCCTATTCTCTATAAAATATTTCATGGTGTACAATATACATTTTTCCCGGTAATTTCTATGTTATTGTGACTGTGTATTAACTTCTGAGTTAAGGAAGTGAATTATGATTCGTGGCTCACCCTCCATTGTGTTCGCAGGACTCCACCATCACACCTATACAGTGAACACATTTCCCACTATGTATTTGTTAGTAATGTCAAACCACGGGGTGAATTATGCCCCATCTAAGATATTTTTCTTTGTTGTATAAGGGAACCACGTGGGCTTGTTTTAAGATGTAGTTGTATTAGGTTGGCCAAAGTAATTTTTTTGTTAGTTCTTCAGGGTAGGAAGGAAATTCAATGTTCGTGGAAGATGAATATGTCGGAAATGTTGAACCCAGAAAATAATGTTTTCACCCTAGTTTAGGAAAAATTCTCTGAGAAAAGGTTACTTAACCACTCTCAGGTACAGTTACTAAATTCACAACATTTACAGGGTGACATAATTAGGGAAGGGAGTTAAGGGTATAAAGTTTGTTTTAGTGTATGAAAAGAAATTGATATCTCTGAATGAGATAAAGGAAGACCAACTCAGTGTGTACGTTTATGGTCGTTTTCTCTGTTGTAAATAGTTAAGCTTCTGATGCCTTAGTGTATGTTTAAGGTATATTCCATCCCAACTATACAGTAAATAAAGAACTAGTAAATCTAAAGAAGTGATTTCGTATTATAATAACCTCTGTTGGTGTGGTAATGTTAATAGGGAGGTGCTCAACACTCTTGAAAAAGGATATGAAACAAATCCACGAATCCATGTGCCTTATTGAAACTCAGTCCACTCTACCAAATAACTAAATCGTTAAATCAGTTCCCCCTTTCTTTTCATTGGTCGCCTATATTTCCCTGGTAGTAATTATTTTCTCTTTCGAATATTTTAACTTCCCTTTAGGAAGAAATTAAATTCCCTGAGAATCCCCTAATTCTCATTAAACCTTTGGGGGTGGTGGCAGCTTTCTTTTCTTAATATCCAGGGAAATATCCAACATCAGGGACCATTAATTAATATAATTAATCAAAGTAAATATATTTTTAATTGCCATGAGAGTTCCCCATTCGAAGTTAATTTAATGACAAGGCACCACACTGGTGGTCCTTCAGCAGTGAAGTGAAAGTAAAACAAATTAATTAAATAAAGAATAGAATAACAGAACAACAATTAACAAAATAAATAAAAATAAAATAACGCCCCCGTCCCCCCCCCCGGGCACCACATGTTAATATTATCTTCCTTGTGAGTGTACTAAGGGTCCGAGAGTTGGTTTACGAACAGAAAACGAATATAAAAATAATGGACAACTTTAATGATGAATAAAATAAATAAAGTACTCGCTATATCCGTGGTGGTGCTCTTACAAATGCTTATCCACCCTTAGCGACACAAACATAAACATATACCTTAACACAAATATTCCTATTCTATCCTACCTAACTATACGTGAGGGAACTGATGGAAAAACGACCAAAATACACTCACGCCACAAATATTGTTCGAGAGTCACTGGGTCCTTTTGGCCGTCGTCCTTGTTTGAGAGGCAACTCCACATGCAGCCTTCGTCAAACACCAACCGAAAGTCAGTCTTTTGCTGGTCCTCTCGGCAGCTGTCTGGAGCGGGGTCACGGAACACTAGTGACTGACCTTCCGCCCAGACTGGTATATATATCCTCAGTTCCAGTGACGTCACGCGTTTTTCCCATCATCCTCTTTCGCTAGTAGTACCTACTCTAACCATAACAAGGTATCTTAACGAGTGTCGAGAATACGAGGATTTACCGGTGATTCCGCAAAGGAATCACCGTAATGATAGTTGGCCCGTTGTACTCGGTACACGAGTTTTAATTTGTGTTGTAAATGTGATTTATTTCCATATATATATATGAGAGGCTGCATTGTCAATACTCGTGGTATAGGATGAAGGTGGCATTAGTGGTGAGTATGTGTGTGTTGAGGGAAGCTGAAAAGTATATATAAGGCAAGGCATGGCTGAAGGTAAGATTACTTTATGTGAGCATATCGATAGAGTAAAACTAGCTATATAATTAGTCTTCTCATCAATAAATCAAATAATAGATTCGAAAATGTTGTGAGATAATATGCTAAACACCATTGGTATTTTTTTAACCCCGCGGTCGCTTATATTTTGGTCAAGATGACGACACGCACTAAATAATCAAACAAATTCTTTGTCCATCACATTTTAGAACTCATCTCTCATAATAAAAAACAAATCAAATATAAATATCACATTAAAAGTATTAAATGTTATATATAATTAGCATACAATAAGAAAACAGTCTCAAATAATAACAATAAATGGCACCTGAAGACTGTCGGACACAGGTCACAAGAAGAAGAAGGAGAAGCAGGATGGACTGACTGTCGCCAATACTATTACTATTATTATCATTACTACTATCATTACCTCACCATGGCCACCATCAACGACCTTCCCGAGGAGATCCTGGAGTACATACTGTGTCTCATCTCACCTTATAATGACCTCAGGAGCTGTAGACAGGTAAGGAGGAGGAGGAGGAAACTTAGGAAGGGGAAATTTTTCGTTTTCATCTTCGTGTCAATATTTGTGTGTGTGTGGGGGAGGGGGTGTTTGTGGGTGTGGGTGTGTGTGTGTTTGTTTGTGGGTGTGTTTCTGTGTGTGTATTGATGTGTGTGTGTATTGATGTGTGTGTGTGTGTGTGTGTGTGTGTTTCTGTGTGTATTGATGTGTGTGTGTGTGTGTGTTTCTGTGTGTGTATTGATGTGTGTGTGTGTGTGTGTGTGTGTGTGTGTGTGTGTGTGTGTGTGTGTGTGTGTGTGTGTGTGTGTGTGTATTGGTGTGTGGGTATGTGTGTGTGTGTGTAGATTATTTGACATATAAACACCATGACTTAAATTCCTTCACTCTGGTTTGTTTAAGTAGTATATATAATTCCATATAAACTTAACCCATACAGACAACAGGTTCATACTAATAATAGACTACTTAAAAGACTGTGTAATAGATGTTTAAATGGCACTAAAAGAGACAGGTTTGAGTAAGATGAGTATTAATGAGGAAAGGTTTAGGTAAGATGAGTCTCCTATTAATGGACTGACTGTAGCTGTACTTCCTGCCTTAATTCTGTATACATACTAACGAGGTGCGGGTGTGTGTATGTATAACTTGGTGTAGTGAGGAAGGAATGTGTTGGTTGTGGCCAGCAGGTGGCAGTAGTGATGCATTGTGTGTGTGTGTGGGGGGGGGGGAGGTGTTCTGTTCTCTGAGTAACCTTTGAGTTTCGTTGCAGGTGTGTCAGCGGTGGTACACGTGCTGCCAGGGTGTGGTGGAGAAGAGGAAGTCACGTTTCTTCTCTGCCCTGAAGATGGGTTGTGTCAAGTGGTTCACGCCGGCCTACCCGAGCCACATCATCCCCATCAGCAAGCGTTACTCCCACTGCTCGTGTGTGTTTGAGTCCACCATGTACGTGTTTGGCGGCTGCACCTCCACCAACACCACCTTCAACGACCTGTGGCGCTTTGACCTCGGCTCCCACGAGTGGACGCGTCTGCTCACCACGGGCACCTACCCCTCCCCCAAGGCCTACGCCTCCATGATCACCTGGAACAAGTGCCTGGTGCTGTTTGGGGGCTGGACGCATCCCTCTGTGTACCCGCTGCACCAGCAGTGGGTGCTGTTCAGTGAGCTGCACGTGTATGACATCCTAGGCAACCGCTGGACGCAGCTGTACTCCCCTGGGTCCCCACCCCCCACCGCAGGGCACTCAGCCTCCATGCATGGCAGCATCATGGTGGTGTTTGGTGGGCTGCAGAAGCTGGAACGCACCTTTGCCAGCACCAACGATGTGTTCTGTCTGGACCTGGTGCAGCAGTGCTGGTTCAAGCCACTCATGGCTGAGGAGGAACCCAAGCCTCGCTACGGCCACTCCCACATCAAGCTGGATGAACGGCACATCCTGGTGCTGGCCGGGTGTGGCGGCTCCAACAAGCTGTACAATGATGTGTGGCTCCTCACCTTGCCTGCAGACCTGCACGACCGCTCTGCACGCTGGCACTGGCACCAGGTACATGTGCGTGAACCTGAACACATGCCACCACAGATGTGGTACAACCCAGCCTGCAAGGTGGGCAACAGTGTGGTGGTGCTGTCCAACCTAGGTGGCACCGGGGCACAGGCCGGTGGCACCATGTCACAGCTGTTGGTGCCGGGCTCAGTTAGGCGATACTCTGCCAACGTGTGGGTGCCACCGGCGGCACAGGCTGATGTCAGGCCCCCCGCCCCTCCCCCTCCCTCTCCACACAGACAGAAGGAACTCAACGTGAATGGTCAGCGTGGGTTCCTGCGGCCGGCCGACCCGTCAGAGTCCAGTAGTGATGAGAGTGAGGAGGGAAGCCTGCCCGGGGTGCCAGGGGGGGCAGGGAGGGGGCGGCCCCGGCCATCCATACGCCCCAATGCATCCTGTGATAGGGAGCGTCGGCTGCAGGTGTTGTCCAGGATGAAGGAACGGCTCAGAGAACTGTCACGCCAGCAGGATCCTGGCGGTGGCGGCGCCAGGGGCAGCAGTCCTCGGCGTGGTGTTGCCCTGGGGGGGGACGCGGGCCGTGCCAGGCCGGCACCGGTGCGCAGTACTGTCATCCCTCACCTGCTGGACATCACCAACGTGGTGAGCCAACGCCAGGCTAGGTGGTGGCCAGTCAACCAGGCGGATGGCATCCAGACCTGTGTGGGCAGCCCACCCCGCCCCTCACTCCTGTACTCTCTGGTGCTGGGCAGGGACCGCCTCGTCATGTTTGGGGGCATCCCTCATGACCCCACGGGTGACCTGTGCCAGGAGAATGCATCTAATTCTGTGATATTTGTGTCTGCTCCATCCAGCTCATACTTTGCTGCTTAAGTGTGTGTGTGTGTGGTGGTGTGTGGTGGTGGTGGTGTGTGGTGTGTGGTGACCTCAGCACACCAGCACTCCTTGCTCTGGTCCTTGGGGTCACACCCGTGAACTTCCTTCTTAACGGAAGTGTTCAAAAGTTCTTATGCATGACCACCAAGAAGAAAAATGAAAGGCAAAAAAAAGAATATCCGATGTTCAGGTTGAAAATTACACAATAATTTTTTTGCAAAGTTAAGTGACACTTTCTGTTCTGAGTGACAAGTTTTGGTGTACCTGTATAACATTATTCAGACTTTGTTTTACCTCGCTTACATTTGTGAGTGTATTAACAAGTGTAAATAAGTGTGTGTGTGTGCATAATGATTAACGTTTTGGTGACTGTTGTGTTGTGAGGTGATGAGTTGATGGTGTTGTGTGAGTGAATGGTGATGAAAGATACTTAACTTACAAGTGTTAATAAGTGCAGCTCAATTGCATCCTTTCACCTCAACACTATACTGGACTGATTACATTACCTTCAAGCACCTGGCGGGCACTGTCACGGCACCTGGTTGTGTGTTGTTAAGTGGAGTGTTGCGTCCACACCTACACACTCACACACCTACACACTCACACACCTACACACCCTCACACCTACACACCCTCACACCTACACACCCTCACACCCTCACACCTACACACCCTCACACCTACACACCCTCACACCTACACACTTATACACCTACACACCCTCACACCCATACATCCTCACACCAGGAATACTTACCACGTGGCATTGCCTTCCCTCCCACACCATTGGCTTCACACAAGGGGCTTCAGAGGCCAACATAAACTCGGTCAATGTTTCCAAAAGTTGCATTTATCATATGTTGTCTCACTCAAGTAGAAGTGTGCAACTCTATACGTCTTGCAATATTATGAAAGGGCTTTTTTCCATCTAACAGCAGTGTAAGGCAGAGTGACGATATTTGAAGGTTATTACAGAGTTAGGACTGTTGTTATTGCACTTTTAATTGAATTCTGTCAGTTGTTCAGTGCTAAAGAAGACTGACTTTCTCCTCTTGTCCTCACTGATAGCCTCACGTCCTACTGCCGCTGCTGCTGCTGCTGCTGAAAATATACAGTACTTGAAATATCCAATAATACGTTTGGCTGGAATTTGTATGCAGTTCTAATTGTATACTATATGGAATGCAGCTTGTTGCTTTATGTGTATTCATAAGTAAATGTATATTCTGAATTGATATAATGAAGTTTTTATAAATTCTGTCGATACTTAAGTTAACCTTGAAGTTGGAGGAGGAGAATTTTTTTAGTCTCTTGGTTACTCTTGATATTTAGTGGTTTGGTTTATCTATTTAAGTTTCCTTTTTACTCCAATAAGACGAAGAGAAGAAATTATTGATATGATAGTTAGTGTTGAGAAGCAGATATATGACAGTAAGTGAAAGATCTTTACTTCTTAAATCATATCAAAGGTTATCTCTCATACACCTCAGTCATACATCCATACATAGTCAGTTTATTATTATTATTATTATTATTATTAGTTTTATATCATGGTGTTGATCTTGTAGTGATGTTTTAAAATTGTGTTGTTAGTTGGCATTAATTTTTTTTTTAAATTTGTATATAATTTCTTGAGCTGTGGTAGTAATTAATTAGTCTAAGATAGAGAACAAAATATGCAGCCTTTCTTGTGTCTCCCTTTCAATAACTCTATGTGAAAATTTGTGGCGTGTAAATACATCTTAATTTTTAGATCCCCAGAGACTTATACAAATTTAAACTTCCCCTCCAAAAGTTAGAATCACACAGTATATATTATTTCCCTTTGTACATTACTTTTTCGCCTGTTTATTTATTACAAAACTATAGTAGAAAATTATGGAAGTACTAAATTGTAGGAAAATGCAATAATACCTTTAAATTGATAAATAATACACAGGTTAATTCATCCGGGAAGTTCGAACACAATTCAACACATCCAACATGGCGGAGGAGGACTGTGTATGTGAGTAAGACAAACATATTTATCTTATTTTCTCTATTATTACCAAGTTTGTGAATCATTGAACTTGTGGAATTTTTGGTGAGTGTGTGAAGAATAACTTGTGTGAGAATCAAGACTGTAACTTTAGTGTAAGACGAGGATTAAGAAGCATTTCATTAGGATAATTTGTGTGGGTGGATATTTATTAAAGTTTTGTGATTTAATTGACTCCTGGATCACGTAAAGGTAAAAACAAGTCCAGTAGGAAGGATCAGCTGTATTCAAGGTGTTAATATAGATTCAGTTTATAATTATAGACAAGGTGTAGCCTGAGAAATGACTTAATACTGAAATTACATAGCTTATATAGTATTATTACTAACGAAAATATTTATAGTTTTATTCTTTTTCTATGATTGTAAGTTTGAGTGAATACATAATTTTTTGGTATTACTTAACTTTATGCCATTAAACAGTAGATGGTTATGGCTACCCTCAGCTTGTTGCTCTTACTATTTACAACATTTTCACTGATCACACTACCTGTCGGAAATGAATAATAATGCTGCAATACGTCCGGAAATGTGCTGCGTTTGGGGAGTTATTTCTAAGTCCATAAACATAAACATAAACAAACACGACTATCAATTGTTTATAGCATGGCCTTGTGGGTAACTACTGAGAGGATTCTTATAGTATCTATATTTCCTCTGCCCAATGACGTGCCACCACTTCTTACGAGCACCAGCTGCGCGTGGTATATGTGGGAAGACAGTCAGTAGACATTTTTTGTACTTAGTTCTGTCATGGCTACCATTGAGATCATTTGTGAAGGTTGCGAATTCGATTATTGGGAAGTTATCGCAAAATTTCATTCCAAAAACGATTTGGTGTACGAGTTTCTGAGGGAACACGGCGTCCTACCAGCAGCTGTTCAGTGTCCCTACTGTATAGCTCCTTGGAGGAATAGCAGAGGATGACCCACAGCTAGGAACGTCATGCTCTCGTTAAGGTATTGTGAGTTATGAAATTATACTTGGTAAATTTGCAATTCAACCAATAATTAGGTTAGGTTAGGTTACAAGTGTCAGCGGAGGGTCCAGGGGGGGCGCAGCCCCCCCGTTTAGGATAGGTTAAGGTAAATTAGGTTAGGTTAGGTTACAACAGTGTCAGCGGGGGGGTCCAGGGGGGGTCGCAGCCCCCCCGGTTAGGATAAATTAGATTAGATCTGGGGAATTTTTCCTAAATCTAGGGAAATTCCCCTAGATTTTTCAAAGGCCATATATCACTCACATATGCCTTCCCCCCCCAAAAAAAAAACCCGATTCCCCACGGTCCCCCAAGCTTGTTTGGGGGGTTGGTGGGGTGTGGGTAGAGATAGGGAATATTGGCATAAAGTATAAATTTACCAATTTTTTTTTATTTCGTTTCAAAGATTATAAGTAGAAGCAGGGAAGTAATTTTTTTTCATTCACTTTCTATGATTGTAAGTAGAAGCAAGGAAGTAATTTTTTTTTTTATTAACTTTCTATGATTGTAAGTAGAAGCAAAGGAGTCATTTTTCCTTTATTTTCCAGCATCACCTTACACACACCAGCACACTTCATTCCGTCCAGGCCACACAGAGGGCGTTCCAGGCTGGCTGCTGAACCCAACACAGGACTAGAAGGACCGTCAGCCACACAGGTGAAGGTAAGAAGGTGTAGTTTCATTTCATATTTGTAACACTTTTCATGAACAGTCTGAGGTAAAGTTGGGGAATGGTGTGTGTCATTGTGATAGTCAGCTGTTTGGTGTTGAGGGCCTTGTGTTGATATTAGTATATTAATCAATTCCTTAGTAGTGATATAAGGAGTATTATAACTCAATTAATAATGTCTCAACTTTCCACCACTTATAGTTAGCTAGCATGTCTTGTACAGTGTTATTTATGTGCAGGGGAAGCCGTAACTTAGGTATATGAACCCCTGCCTTGCTATAGTGTGTGTACTCCATCACCACTTAGATTACATAGGAATGTAAACACTAACACACCTACTTGGCTGTTTGATTTCTCTAACTACAATTTAGATGACTGTTTAGCCTGAAGAGGACAGTGCCAGTCAGGGATTGGATGTGAAATAACTATTGGTGATTTTTTAAAGTTTCAATGGTAGCCGAGTTAATGACGTTCAAGGGCAATTAGTTAGTTAGTCTGTTCCAAACATTGATTGCGTGACAACGCAATTAAAGATATTTTGACTTCGTTAGTTTCAAAGCGTTTTCCAATTATTTTGTAACCGTTGTTTCTCATAAAGTCTCCTCTTAGCCTTCCTTTGGTTAGGGGAAATAAATTTAAATTCTGTGGGAAATAAATTTAATTCTGAGTTGTTCCTTGTATGATTTTTAACGTAATCTTGGTATCATTTTCCTTACGTGATGCTGTATTCTCTCATCTTTTCTGAAATAAGGTGACCAAAATCGTATGCATGTATCACTTTTTTCCGATTTAAAATTGAATGTAATGTTCTCACAATGAAACCAAGTTTTTTTTTCCAGTTTTTACTACTTCAGTACATTGGCTGCTCAGTTTTAGATAACTTGTAATAATAATGCCCGTCTTTCTCTATCTACACTTTCGAGTTGAACGTCTTGCATCGAGTAACTTGTAATTTCAGATATGAAGTACGTGGCATTTATCCAAGTTAAATTTCATTTGCCACTTTCAGACCAATCTACTAAAGTGTTTGAATCTTTTAACTACAGAGTACAGTAGCGAGAACTTATTGCAGGATGTCATAACCTTTAGTAGTGTGAAGAGGCACTGAGGTAGAAGGCGAGTGTGACTAATATTTGAGTGAACTGAAGGCACGTGCGTCATACCCTGATACCATCAGGTTTCAGTGATGGTATCAGTGATGGTATCACAATAATACTTCAAAGAAGCTCCGGAGAAATAGTTTGTCACCCTCAAGGATTTTTTTTTAAATAAAAAAAAAAAAAAACTAAAACTTAATATTTATTAATTGACATGGGGAGTTCTTCGAACTCTTATATATGGCACAGCTTATACACCAGCAACACAGCTAGTCAACCAGTCTGGCGGATCATATCAGATAAACATGTACATTTCATGAACTGGTGTGTCAGTGTCTGGGTGAAGACTTCCTCCTTCCACTCCTTCAGTAAGTCCTCCGGCACGTGGATCCTTCCCTCATTCTTCACGCAGGAACTCGTGTCCACAGCAGCGTCCAGTCTGCAAAGATCAGATTAGAAACTATTAGTAATCTCATTTTGGGAAAACTATTTTAACTTAACTTTTAACTTAATAATTAGAAAATATACAAACTTTATCTAAAGAATTGGGGTGAGAAGTGGTGGTTGGGGGGGGAGTGATGGCAAGGGTCAGGAAGCAATAACGGCGTAGGAACACTAAGTACTATTGATGAAGGGTTGTTTAGACAAAATGATTCCCGTAATCTCCTTCCCTCTAAAATGAAAACCTAAGGGAATAAAATTTATCGCCGAATCGTCACATTTCCTTTTTAAATTCCTTTGAAGGTTTTAGTTCCTCCTCTGGGAATTCAAGCTCAAAAAGAGGATCAAATCACAGCTCATTCCCCGACCAACACCAATCACCACACAACAAACACGAGAACACGAAAACATACATACATTTTATCCTCACTTCAATCGTGTCTTCACAGCAATCACTTTTAATTTTAATTTTTAGTTTCTTCTCAGGTAAGGCGACACCAGGCGAGGGGAGAGGATAGAAGTGCAAGATTATCCACTGAACAACAGCAGGTAATACACGGCTCATACTGAAGTGTTTTCACCCTCGAGGCGCGGAAATTAAACCTTAGGGAGGGGAGAGGGTGAAGAGGAGGAGAGGGTTGGAGGAGGAGGAGAGAGGGAGTGAAAGGATATGTGGAAGGAGAGGATGATAGGGCAGGTGGGCGGCAAGGGTTGGAAGGGAGAGAGGTAGGATTGGGATGGAGGGAGGTAAGGATGGCAAGGGTTGGGAGGAAGGTAAGGGCGGTAGGGTTGGAGGGTCGCGGGAAGGACGCCTCATCGCCTTTATTGGATCGGCGGGTCCTTGGCGCGCCGCTGAAGTCGAGCTGGGGACTCAGGTTGCCGTGGGGGGAGGGAGGGAGGTATTTGCTTCGTTTGAGGAACCGAATGTAAGTGGAGAGGCAGTGGCTTTGGGTTGCAGTACACACACACACACACACACACACACACACACACACACACACACACACACACACACACACACAAAGAGGACTGACAATCACTAGTATAAATTATTAGTTTGGAAATTCTAACTATGCTAACTACAATAATTCTCACTCACGGATTCTTTCAATATTCGTACGTTGCAAAAATATTAATTAAGGCTTAAATTGCCATAACTGCTCATTAGTGAACGGACTTGTACATTTTAACAAGCAGGAATCTTCTCTAACGACGTGAAATCTATAAGCTCAGCAAAGTGTGGACTGAAAGTTATGAAATGCGTATACTCAAAAAATATGAAAACGGACATATTTACAAGAATTTATCAGAAAGTTTTATCCATCTATATTTAGGTTATATACTTTAGATTTATATATTCGGTTTGTCACGTAATGAACTGGAACACTATTCTCATAGCGCGATGTGAACAAGAAGTTAATCTTAATAAAAGTAATAAAACAAAACATTTAAGATCTCAAACGTTATCCGTATTCCAAACTTCCACTACACTATAATATCACGTCAGGTTACCATTACTTTTTAATAATAAACGCTAGAACTACCACCATCTTGCGTCAAAAGTTAAAATTAAAACCGAGTAGAAATAAGTCAGACGCTAGAACTGGTGCAGAGTCCGCGGTGAGGGAGGGAGGGAGGGAGGGAGGGAACCAAGCACCGGACAGGACAGGGAAGAGATGAATCGTCCCCCCCCCCCCACACACACACCTGACTGACCGCCAATCCACACCTTCACCTCGACAGCCACGCACAGACGAAACACTGAGACAAAAGGACGAAACATGAAGGACAAAAGGATTCCAGAGATTGGAAACTAAATTATGAAGCTTCTCGCGCGTCCCGTCACTGCCTGCCACCACCACTATTTCCACCACTACGCCTCTTCCTCTTCCTCCTCCTCCTTCTCCTCGCGGGCGCATTGACTAAGTTTGCCCGTGCGCCCATTGAAGTGAAGGAGCGACTGGGCGGCTGTGGGCGTCCTGATACGACTCCTTTCCTCCACACAAGTCCTGCGAAGCGACGAGGCGAGGATATGAGAGAGAGAAAGAGAGAGAGAGAGAGAGAGAGAGAGAGAGAGAGAGAGAGAGAGAGAGAGAGAGAGAGAGAGAGAGAGAGAGAGAGAGAGAGAGTAGAAACTAGGAAAGGGAGGTTCGCAATTCTGTGATTTACCCCGCCACACGCACACGCACACACACACACGCACACACACACACACACACACACACACACACACACACACACACACCCTTGCGGCACAAACTTCATCCCCATTAATGTTGATCTGAATATGGCACAGTGAAGTCTTGGAGTTTTGCTAATTGACAAACTCTGGGACGCGTTCGAACCCATTTAAGGGAGAACAATACGCCTTAACGATAGACACCCGGACACGAAAACAAATGAACTGAAGTGAACTCTATAAAATCTACGTTAAATATATATAGACAACCTTTACGTTACCTAACAAAAGAAAAAAAGATGAAGAGCAAATGCGTTTCCCGACATCAATAAAAGGAAGGGGGAGGAAGGGGAGGAGGTAATGGAAAGGGGATGGGGGTAGGGGGTGCTATAATGAAATGACAGTCTGGAGAGAGGAATTTCGCTTTACTCGAAACATTTGAAACGGTTCATTCGGAGTATCGGAAGTGGCAGTTTCATTTTTTTTCGCTCCGGTCCGCTTGAGTACACACACCAAAGTGGATTTGTCCGACACTCAAATAGGATTAGGGAATGAGTCTAATCCTTCTCTCTAAACCCAACGAGGTGGAATTATGCTTTACGACGCACGGCTGGAGTGGGAGGAGTCGAGGCACTGCAAATGTACCTGATTGGATGAAAGGAAGAGTGTTGGGATGAGGAGAATGCAATGTGTAAACCCATCTCTCTCTCTCTTTCTCTTCCCTTACCTTCCCTTTCTCTCCTACTCCTTACCTGTCCTAACCTATACTTCCCTATTACTCTCCTTCCTCATCTATTCTCTTCCCTTCATACCTGTTTCAACCTTTTCTTTCTTCCCTTTTTATCCATTCTTTACTCTTCTCTTCCCTTTTTCCTCTTCTGCATCCCTACTTTCTCTCCCCTTTTCCTCCTCTTCCCCCCTCGTCCCTTCCTGTCGCGTGGATTAGAGGAGGGTGCACTAAGGGAGGAAAGGGGTAAGGGTTGAGGGGTTAAAGGGCGTCTGTTGACCTTTTCTCTAAATACAAGGTCAAACAATGATGGTCCTTTTAGTCAATATGTTAAGTCAAATTATGTGGGGTTTGACAAGGGAGTTGGACCCTTCAACCACTCTCTCCCCTTCCCCCCCTTTTCCCCTCTCCCTCCCCTTCACCCTTTCCCCTTTCTGATCACTGACAAGTAATAGTCGTTTTATGTGTCAATACATTTTACATTAACTTAAAAAAATAAAATAAAAATAAATGAAGAATGATAGTTATTTGATGTCAATAATAATTTAGCCTTTGAGTTTAATGTATGTTTTTAAAAAGTTTATATCTACATTCACGGCAAGCTTAAAAAAAAAGAGGAATAGGAAAGACTTATATACAGTTATTTAATGCCAATAATAACGCCGCTTCGAGTTGTATGTGATTTAAAAAGTTCAACGTAGAATATGACGCTGCAAAACACTTAATAATAATAATAATAATACAAGTAAATCTAATAAACTCATAAAGATCAAAAGTTCAACGCCACAAAGCCAATATTCTAACTCAATTCAATAAAGACTAAACCAAGTTAATGAAATATCCGCGGGAAGCCGAATTGCCATCCTATCCTATGCTGTCCCTTCCCTTCCCTTCCCTTCACCTCTCTCTTCTCTTCTCTTCCCTTCCCTTCACCTCCTCACCTCTCTCTTCCCCTCCCTTCCTTTCACCTCTCTCTCTCTCTCTCTCTCTCTCTCTCTCTCTCTCTCTCTCTCTCTCTCTCTCTCTCTCTCTCTCTTTTCTCTTCCCTTCACCTCTCTCTCTATCCCTCCCTTCCCTTCCCTTCCCTTCCCTTCGCACATCACCACCAAAGCCACCGTCCATCAGTCCTGCCTCTCAACACCATTCCCTTGGGCACGGCGACCCTTGTGTGATTCCCTACAGGAGGAGGAGGAGGAGGACCATCTAAATTTCACATCCTTGCCACCACCCTCACCAAACGAGGCTTTTAACTCTGATGGGGAAATATTAGTTTTTTTTTAATCCTAAATTGTAGTAGTTAGAGGAACATGATGAAGGGAGACAGAAAAATATTAACCTATACTATTAACGAGAAAGAGACAAAAGAAGAGAAGGAGAAAGAAAGACAAAGAAGAGAAGGAGAAAGAGAAAGACAAAGAAGAGAAAAAAATACAGATACAGATAAAAACAGACCAATTCACTGACCTGTACTCACACACATACACACGCCCACTCACACAAAGGCTAAGCTAATCTGATTGAATTCTACCACTTTTAACAACTTCCCCAAATAATCAACACAACGACTAATGCCACACTGACCACCACCACCACCACCACCCTGGCCTCGCCCTAATCACCCGCCAATAATACTCTTAATCCCCAGCGTATAATTAATAACAACTCAACCAACCAACCAACACACTAACACACAAACATTTCAAATAATCACACACACATGTTCCTAATAATTCAACACATATATACAGTAATACACCAAACCTTATCCCCCTTCACCCCTTCCCACCCTCGCTTCCCACTTTGAAAAAAAAAACTCAAACTAATGTATATTTTCTGTCCAGTTAATTTGCTTCTCATTACTTCATGAATAATCGCTGATTAATATTTCATCAATAAGATAAATTCCAAAATTAATCCCAGCCCTAATCAAAACCAGTCCGCTGCGGATTAGTGCGGATTAGCTAGATATCTACCTGCGGATTGGCGAAGCGGATTGGTCAGGTAGGTTATGAGGAGACTGATATTATAGGGATGAAATGGAGTGCGAAATTGACATACATTGTAGAAGTTATTTGAACACACACACGCACGCACATACAGGTAAGAATCTACTATTACAGGTAAATATGAAAGGATTAGATTCATACAGGTAGGCGGAGAGAGAGAGAGAGAGAGAGAGAGAGAGAGAGAGAGAGAGAGAGAGAGAGAGAGAGAGAGAGAGAGAGAGAGAGAGAGAGAGAGAGAGAGAGAGAGAGAGAGAGAGAGAGACTAGTAAAGTGTATGATTATGTCATATCCTGATACATTTTTTTTTGCAATTTCCTGATCAGTATAAGATTACAGCGAGTTTCCAAGATTAATTCTCTCTCTCTCTCTCTCTCTCTCTCTCTCTTCTCTCTCTCTCTCTCTCTCTCTCTCTCTCTCTCTCTCTCTCTCTCTCAAACAAGCCACACACGTAAATAGGCCTCACCCAAAATTTAATCAGCCGAACCTTGCTAAATGCGAGCAATTACTACAAACTTGATAGGATTTTGCCCCAACACACACCCACCCACACCCACACACAGGTAAACCGTCCATGCACCGTTACCGTTACCTGCCCATACACTACCTTCCCCCTATCACCTGTTGACCTTCCCTTCCCTACTCTATGGACCGCAGCGAATACCTGAAGGAGAGGCAGACGGAGACAGCAGAAGGTGGACCATTTACCTGAAGGACACCACACACCACACCGCACACCGTCCCTGGAAATATTGCTTTATCTTACTCATGGATAAATTCTACTTGATGGAAATATATACAAATGAAGGTTATGGAAGATTGGAAATGTTAAGAAAAGTGAAAATGTTGTTTATTGATGGATTGCAAAAGTGGAAGGAAATGTTTTATTGTTAATAGTAATAAATCATCCTAGACGTTCTTTTTTATGTGGAATGAAGAAGGGGAAAAGAAAGTTTATCGGCAGAATGTGGGATTAGCAGGAAATTTAGATGCAGGTTTCGAAAAACATGAAACTTGGAATTCGAGCGAAAAACATCTGCAGAGGTTGTATTACTAGGAAGAAAAAAAAAACTGAATTATGGACTGCGTGATAAAAAAAAAAAAAAAAAAAAAGAAAAAGAAAAAGAAAAAATAAGAAAGAAAAGAAAAAGAAAGAAAACTAACGAAATCTAACAAATAAAAAATAAAAAAACATGCACAAAACAAGAACAAAAAGTAAAAACAAAACACC